>JAQQSK010012083.1:0-12014 GCA_028658325.1 Potorous gilbertii
TTAGGTAAAGGTGAGGGCTTCTAAACCACAGAGCTCTCATGAGGTCCCCCAGGGAACAGCTGGGAATTGAGGAGTGAATCACGAGCTATCTTGTTTTTCCACCTCTTCTCAATGGAAACTTGCTGGGGAGAGCATCCCACCCTTGAGATTGGTCCGTGGTCTGAGCACGCCTGTTGTTAATTGGCTAAGGGGCTCAGAGTATGTTGTCCACAAGTGGACTATGCAGCTGGGAGAGCTTAAATGCGGACGGTAAAGCCTGGGGGTTGGGTTCCTCTCTCCTCCTGAAGGAGGAAAGGGCTCCATGGGGAGAACTCGTCCTGCATGCTGACATGTAGCTGGTATCCAGAATAAAGCCTACACTTCTGTTTGACTCTGGAGGTCTCTTCTCTCATTACATTTATCCAATTGGCCACCGAAGACCTGAGTTAGATAAGAAGGACCCAGCAGCACACAGCAATTAGGCTGAACAGGATAGTATAAAGAACTTTGAACTTGGAATCAAAAGACCAGGGTTCAAATCCCAGTTTTGCTTTTTGTAGCTGGATGTTTGATGTCATTTCACTTCTGAAGGCTCAGCTTACTCTTCCATAAAATGAGAGACTCTGAATAGGTAATCTCTAATCCCTTACAGCTCTAAACTCTCATGATATTCTGCCCAAAGTACTCTCCTCCATATCTCTAGCTATTAAAATTTGACACATCTTTTGCTTCGTGTACACGTTTTATATCCCACCATTGGCTGCTATCTCCTTGACATTGCCTCCCAAATTTTATTAAAGAATAAGGTTTTGTCCGTATTTTCCTAGCAATATGGCACAGAAAGTGCCCTACTTGATGACCACAGATTTTTTTTTTTATTTGCTTGGCTGTTCTGCTGTATGACTGAACAAAGATGTTAGCACAGCTCACATTATCCATTAGGACTCTTCAGCTTCTGGAGGGTAGTCCCTGATAAGTATGGGTTATATTTGATTTCCTTTGAGACCAATAAGGCTCATTTCAATTCAATAAGCATCTCTTCAGCACCTACTGAGTGCAAAGCACTGCACCTTCTTATTGTGAGATTTGTAATTTGATGATCTCTTTTTGTCATAATCCAGTGCTCAGCAAGAAACTTTTGGACTACTTGATGGGAATCAGTACAGTCTGTGGGTATGGTGAAAAGAGTCCTAGGCTTGGAATCCCACATCCTGGGTTCCTGCTTAATTGCTGTGGGAACTTTAGCAGGTCACAGTCTCTCTCTGAACCTTAGTTTCCTCCTGGGTTAAATAAGGTATTTGGAATGAGATGATGTATAAAGAGTCTCTGTCATTCTAACTCCAACATTGTAAGTTCCCTTCCAGCTCCGATATTCTGGGATTATGTGTAATTCTTGGGTAATATGTGTAATTATGTGTATTCTTTCTGGCTTGAGAATATGTGGACCTGTTGCCATGAGTATGCTTTTCATCCTGTTCTATTATACCTTGGTATTGCATGATTAAATCAACAACTTGGATTCTTAGTCCATTTTTTGGTGTTTGATTAGTGGAGCTCAGGCCTATGGAACTTCTGAATGAATGAATAAAATCAAGTTTCTGAACCTGTTGCGAACCTGTGCAGTTCTCCCAGGAGGCCCAGTCTGAGCAGCTGGCCTCTCTCTCACTCTCATGTCCTCTTAACTGACTGAAATACCCTTTTGGGGCTCACTTTCAGCATCTGTAAAATGACAGTAAACAATACCTAGGCAGAAGATGAGACTTTTGTCAAGTAACCAGTGTGCAAGAAGTGGTGGAAAACTTTTTTCTCTTCTGCTGGTAGAACTGGCTCTTTCTACAACTTAAAGAGAACCATGGGCTGTGGTCATTCTCACAAGGAGAATCTTAAGCATCTGAGGGGATAATTCAACTATTGAAGTACTTTGAAGGTAGGTAGGTGGAAGGGATTTAACTACTGAGAAGGAACAAAAAACAGACTCTGACCCCTGCTGCTAGACTTACAGAGAAGATTGGTGGCCACCTACATGGTAGGATGGAATGGAATGGAAAGCCAAACATAGGTCTTTTCTTGACCTGCCACCGGGCCTGAAATTCTCCTATGAACACTTTTCTTGTGAGACCAATACATCTTTCTTGAGGGTTAGAAGGTGAAGGCATTGTCCTGATCACAATACAGATCCTCATGGGAAGGAAGAAGAAAAGAAATTTGTTAGCACCTCATCAGGCACTAAATTTTCAGCTTCTTTTATTTTTTTTTTAAAAAAGTCATTTATTTTATTAAATTTATTTACTTTTAGTTTTCAACATTCATTTTTATAAGATTTTGAGTTTTTCCTCCTCTCTGCCCTCCCCCACCCCAAGACAACATGCAATCTTATATAGGCTATACATGTACAGTCATATAAAACATATTTCCACATTAGTCATGCATGTTGTGAAAGAAGAATCAGAACAAAGAAAGAAAAACCATGAGAAGGGAAAAAAGAGAGAGATAATAGTCTGCTTCAATCTGCATTCAGACTCCATAGTTCTTTCTCTCGATGTAGATAGCATTTTCCACCAGGAATCTTTTGGAATTGTCTTAGATTATTGAATTGCTGGGAAGAGCTAAGTCTATCAAAGTTGGTCATCACACAATGTTACTGTATACAATGTTACTGTATATGATGTTACTGTATACAATGTTACTGTGTACAATGTTACTGTGTGCAATGTTACTGTGTACAATGTTACTGTGTACAATGTCCTCCTGGTCCTGCTCACTTCACTCAGCATCAGTTCATGTAAATCTTTCCAGGTTTTTCTGAAATTCACCTGTTCATCATTTCTTATAGCACAATAGTATTCCATTACATTCACATATTATAACTTGTTCAGCCATTGCTCATCTGATGAGCATCCCAACTCTTTGCCACCACAAAAAGAGCTGCTATATATATTTTTGTACATGTGGCCCCTTTTCCCTTTTTTTATGATCTCTTTGGGATACAAACCTAGTAGTGGCATTACTGGATCAAAGAATGCACCTAGTTTTATAGCCCTTTGGACATAGTTCCAAATTGCTCTCCAAAATGATTAGATTACTTCACAACCCCACCAATAATGCATCTGTGATTCAATTTTCCTGTATCCTCCATCATTTTTCATTTTCCTGTTTTATCATGTTAGCCAATATGATAGATGTGATGTGGAACCTCAGAGTTGTTTTAATTTGCATTTCTCTAATCAATAGTGATTTAGAGCATTTTTTCATATGGCTTTAATTTCTTCATCTGATAATTGCCTCTTCATATCCTTTGACTATTTATCAATTGGGGAATGACTTGTATTCTTGGAAATTTGACTCAGTTCTCTACATATTTTAGAAATATACCTTTATCACAGACACTAGTTGTACAAATTCTTTCCTAGTTTTCTGCTTCCCTTCTAATTTTGGTTGCATTGGGTTTGTTTGTGCAAAAACTTTTCAATTTAATGTAATCAAAATGATCCATTTTGCACTTCATACTGTTCTCTATCTCTTGTTTGGTCAAAATTTTCTCCATTCTCCATAAATCTGACAAATACACTATTCCTTGCTCCTCTAATTGGTTTATAATATCAGTCTTCATACCTAGATCATGTATCCATTTGAACTTTATTCTTGCGTATGGTGGCAGGCATTGGTCCTTTGGGGACAGTAACAAGATTGGGAAAGGGAAATTCTCAAAACACTTTGCTGTAGGCCTCCTTTCTGTCACAGGCTAGTCCAGATTATCTGAGGGTAGGCCCCTGGGAGGTAGTCTGTATTTCTCTACCTTCCCTCTCTTTTTTCCATTTTCTCCTTCTATTCCCATCACAGTGGGATTCCCAGTACAGAGGAAAGAATTCTGGACTTCGGAATAAAATGACCTGGATTCTGATTCCCACCTTGCTCTCTGTCTGACCTCAGTTAATTCATTTAAACCAGGGATCATTTAGACCTTTAGGGTTCAGGGGATCATTGGGCCTCAGAAATGAAGTTTTTTTTTTATCAGAAACACTTGTTTTAAAAACTATTTTCCTGTTTAGTTGGCTGGTCTTAATGGATAATGTAAGCTATGCTAATATCTCTCTACAGGCATAGGGCAGTCAAGTGAACCAAAAAATCTGTGGCTATTATTCAGGGCAACCTCTACCCAAACAGTGCTGAGGAAATACTGATCAGTCCTTACTCGTTGATACAATTTGGTAGCACCCTCATGGAGACGGCAGTCAATGATGGGATATAAAACATGTACATGAATCTAAAGACGGGTTAAATTTTAATAGGTAGAGATATGGAGAAGAGTATTCTGGAAAGCATATCATAGGGTTTAGAGCTGGAAGGAATTAGAGATCACCTATTCAGACTCTCTCATTTTATAGAGCATTACAGAAGCGAAATGATTTCAAACCTCTAATTGCAGAAAGCAAAGCTGGGATTTGAACCCTTGTCTTTTGATCCCAAGTCTTGTTCTTTTCATCACACCATGTGTAAGCAAAGCTCTGCATATGCAACAAGTCAGAGCATCTTTAAGAAACTGTGAATGATCGACATTAGAGGGAAAAGGTAGTATGTATAGGGGACATATGGGAGAAGAAGGAGGGTAAGAAAGGGCGGGATCTGGCTTTTGGGGGAGTTTGACTGCTGGATTAAAGAGCTTGAACCTCATCCTATAGGCAATAGGAAGTGCAAGATATCCTTCAGCTGGGGAGTGATGGCATCACAGAGTTACTTTAGAGAGATGAATCTGGTAGCCTATATCAATGGGATTGATGAGATAGAGAGGCTGAGCAAGAGAACATGGCAAAGTCCAGATGAGAAGTAAAACCTCACATATCCAGGGCTATGAGAATGGATGTGGAAGGAATTGGACAGATGTGAGAGAGATTGAAGAGGAAGATCTTAGCTACTGCCTGGCTGTGAGGACAAGATAGGAGGATAGTGTCAAAAATGACTCCAGCACTTAGAGTCTGGGTGCCT
This sequence comes from Potorous gilbertii, assembly GCA_028658325.1. Lineage (NCBI taxonomy): Eukaryota > Metazoa > Chordata > Mammalia > Diprotodontia > Potoroidae > Potorous > Potorous gilbertii. The sequence continues at coordinate 4,963 of JAQQSK010012083.1, forward strand.
GGGAGTGAGATGATTAAGGCAAAAGTTGGGAAAGGACTCAGCTTTGGGAAAATAGGGATGATTTCAGTCCAGGATGTGTATAATTGGGACATTAAGATGCAGGCTGCCAAAGGTAGTCAAAGATCCTGGACTGGAAATTAACTAACAGCTTGATCTGGAATGTAGACTTATCATGACATAAATAGAGGTTCCAACTATAGTCTAGGAGTGAAAGATATAACCAAGGGAGATGATGATGAGAAAGAATAGAAGAGGACCAAGGATATAAACTTGCGAGCTCAGGGGCAGGAAAAAGAGGATGATCCTGCAGAGGAGACAAAGGAGGACCAGTCAGATAGGGGAATAGATCAGGGTCACAGAATGCCCCTGGGTTTTTCCAGGTATACCCAGATATAGTATAGAGATGCCTTAGCAGGCCACAGAGCCCACTGCATCCACTATCACTTGCAGGGTGTCTGGGATGGGAGTGTGGGGAGTGAAGGTGTTTGCTTTCTTTGATTGGCTGTTTGTATCTTCAAAACTAGTGAGGTTGAACCATTCACTTTCTTTTGACCCCTAACCCCACCCCCCAGCACTGAACCAGACAGGAGGGTCCCCTGTAGGCCTCAGGAAAACATCAGTGCAGCATCAGGTAAACAGCCAGGGTCTGTAGATCCAGCACAAGAAACCTGAGACAGTGCCCTTCCACCCTGGTAGCAGAGCTCAAATATAAGGAAAGGTAAAAAAAAGATGAGCAAACAAAAGAATCTAGCCATAGAAAGTTACTATGGTGACAGAAAGATCAAGAAACAAACTCAGATGGAGACAACAATGTCAAAACACCAATGGGTAAAACCACAGAGAAAATGGGAAGTAGTCTTAAGCTGAGAAAGAACTCATGAAAGAGCTCAAAATCATAGAAAGAGAGGCAGAAGAAAAACTGGGGAAAGAAATGAGAATGATATGAGTATTATGAAAAAAGAGTCAACAGCTTAGAAAAAGAATACAACTGCCTAAAAAGTAGAATTGAACAAATGGAAGAGGAATCAAAAAAATACACTGAAGAAAACAACTCCTTATAACTGGCCAAATAGAAAAGGAAGTACAAATGCTAGATGAGGAAAACAACTCCTTAAAAGTTAGAATTGGATAAGTGGAAACTAATGAGACATCAAGAATCAATCAAACAAATTCAAAAGAATGAAAAAAATAGGAGAAAATGTAAACTACCTTATTGGAAAAACGACTGACCTGGAAAATAGATCCAGGAGAGACAATGTCAAAATTATTGTTCTACTTGGAAGCCATAATCAAAAGGAGGACCTGGACAGCATCTTTCAAAAAATTAACAAGGAAAAGTGCCTTGGTATCCTGAAACCAGAAAGCAAGATAGACATTGAAAGAATTCACTGACCACTTCAGGAAAGAGATCCCTAAATAAAAACTCTAAGGAACATGATAGACAAATTATAGAACTATCAGGTCAAGGAAAATACAGCAAGTGGCCAGAAAGAAACAATTGAAATATGGAGGAGCCACAATCAGGATTACTCAGGATTTGGCAACTGCAACATTAAAGATTGGAGGTCATGGAATATGACATTCTGAAAGGCAAATGAGCTTAAGCATAATATTTCAAGGGAAGAATTGGTCATTTATTGAAACAGAAGGATGTCAGGCTTTCATAAGGAGATTGTTGATATGATGTTTGTTGCCTGACAACTCCAGGAGAAATGCCAGGGGCAGAACAGAGGTCTTTACACAACATTCATCAACCTGACCATCTGATTGATACTGTCAATCAGAAGGGATTATGGAAAATTGCATCACAATTTGGTTGCCTGGAGAAATTAATTCATCAGTATTGTGCCTCAGTTTCATGATGGGATACTTGCCTGGGTTGTTTGATAATGGACTGCTCTCATGCTTTCTCAGTCACTAGTGGAGTGAAAGAAGATTGTGTGCTTGTTCCCAGCTTTTATTTTATTTTTGCTTTTTTTGGCAAGGCAATTGGGGTTAAGTGACTTCTCCAGGGTCACAAAGCTAGTAAGTGTCAAGTGCCTAAGGTCACATTTGAACTCAGATCCTCCTGAGTCTGGAGCTGGTAATTTATTCACTGTGACACCTATCTGTCCTCCCCCATGCTTTTTAACATGATGTTTTCAGCAACATTGTCAGTTTCAATGAGGACAAATATGGCATTAAGGTCAGTTACCATACTGATGGCAAATAATTTAAGTAATTAATTAATTTTTAATTAATTAAAAATACTACAAGCCAAGACAATAGTAGAAGGAGAGTTGGCACATGAATTTTTGTTTACAGATGATTGTGCACTCAGTGAAGCCTCTAATGCTGAGACGGAACAAAGTATGGATTTGTTCTCTGCAGCTTGCTAATTTTGGCCTAGCAATTAACATCAAGAAAACGTTGGTCCTTCATCAGCCAGTACCACCCCATCTATATGTGGAACCATTGGTTACAGTAAATGGAAAAGTTTTGAATACTATAGATGAATTCATTTACCTAGGCAGAATTATTTTTAGGGATGTACATACTGATAATGAGGTTGATGCACATGTTGGCGGAGCTAGCTCAGCGTTTGGGAGGCTCCAAAGGAAAGTGTGGGAGAAACAATGTATTAAGCTACCTATCAGACTAGAAGGTCTACAAAGCCATTGTGCTGACCTCATTGTTGAATGCCTGTGAAACCTTGACAGTCTACGAGTGCATGCTAGGAAAATAAATTGCTTCCATTTGAATTATCTTAGGAAGATTCTGAAGATCACCTAAGTACCAGACACTGAGGTCTTTTCTTGAGTTAAACTGCCAAGCATTAAAACTTTACTGCAGAGAGTGCAACTCCCAGGGGCTGGCCACATTGTTCAAATGCCAAGCAGACAATTTCCTAAAAGACTATTTTGTGGAGATCTCATTCAAAGAAGGTTTTCGTGTGGTAGTCAGAAGGACACTCTCAAGATCTATCCAAAGATCGTTGGAATCAATTGCCTAATACTGCCCAGCATATCATCCCTGCATCAAAGAAGATCCTATGCTGTATGAGTAAAGTAGAATTGAAGTAGTGCAAAAGAAATGTAAGATACACAATTTAGAGAATTCACCCCAGATGCTCTCAGGGATTATTCATGCCTGACCTATGGTGGAGCATTCCAAGTTCATATTGGTGTGATCAGCCACATTCAGATACACCATACTTTGCCCCTCACAGTGGTGTCATTTTGGTTCTCTTTGAGAATGAAGGACAACAACCAATCAACTCTATGTCCACCGATACACCAGGAAAGGGCACAAAGATTCCAATCCACGTGTGCTTTTGAGATCCTCCTTGAAATGACCGGGGTAAATTACTATCAAAGCTCAGTGAAACTAGCAAAGCATGATGGCAGGCATTTTTTAGAACCCTCCATTTTCTGTTTCTCTCATACAGTTATAAAGAGTTTCTACAATTTTCCTAGGCCTGGCACACACAAGAAGAGATGACCATTCCAACTCCATGTGGAGTTTTTCTTCAGGACAACTACAGTATGGAAGAGTACTTCTCAATGTTGCCAAAAATTAAGAATCATCCCAAAAGTATTGTGGGAATCCCTTATGGAAAGGTGTCAAGCTTCAGGTTTAAAACATACAAGAAAAAGCAAAATATATGGAAGCAAATGACCAAGTTTGGAAACTAGTTAGGAACAAATGATTACAGTATGCAATGCATGAAACAGTAGTGGTAAGATTAAGAAAAGTTAGTTTCAATATTTCTTTTCTCTTTTTTCTTCAGATAATTTGTTGAAGTCACACCCATGTGTAAGCTCATTGCCCTGTCAGTCTTTGACTTTTACATCAAAAAGAAGCAAAGACAAAAATCAACGTGAGATTTGCGTATGAAAACTCTTAAAAAGCAGTTGCCAAAACTTTGCCCTTAGCCAAGGCTGTGTCATCCCAGTTAAGTCACTTAACACTGTTTGCTTCAGGCTTCTCATCTGTAAAATGTGCTGGAGAAGGAAATGGCAAACTACTTCAGGATCTTTACCAAGAAAACTCTAAAGAGGGTCAAGAAGAGCCAGACACGATTGACACAACTGGACAACAATAAGGGCAAAGCCAGCTTTTCCAGTCTTTTTCACATGCTCATTAGCTAATGATTAATACGAGAACTTTGAAGTTAATTACTGAAATTGATTAACCATGACATGCACCCCAAGAACTGTTTTATGATTTTGGGACATATTTACTGGTTATGGTCTGACTGGCAGAGATGAGATTTTAGCTATTTTCCATAAGCTTGAGTAATATTTCTCACTATGATGACCTGGTATTTTTAAAAAATTAATTAATTTTTAGTTTTCAACATTCATTTTTATAAGATTCTGAGTTCCAAATTTTCTCCCCTCCCCAACACAGCATGCACTACACATGTACAGTCAAACATATTTCCACATTAGTCATGTTGTAAAAGAAGAGTCAGAACAAAAGAGGAAACCCACAGAAAAGAAAAAAGAGAGAGAAGATAGTATGCTTTGATCTGCATTTAGACTCCATAACTCTTTCTCTAGATGAGAATAGCATTTTCCATCATGAGTCTTTTGGAACTGACTTAGATCATTGCATTACTGAGAAGAGCTAAATCTATCAAAATTGTCATGACAGCTTTTTTTCCCCTCCAGATTTATTTATTTATTTGTTTTTAGTTTTTAACAATCACTTCCATAAGTTTTAAATTTTCTCCCCCTCTGTCCCCAAGACAGCATGTAATCTTATATGGGCTCTATACATACATTGTTATTAAACACATTTTCACATTAGTCATGTGGCATAGAAGAATTAAAACTACTGGGAAAAAGCATGAGTAAAACTAAATAAAAGCAAACATGACAAAAGAGAATGTAGCGGCTTCATTCTGCGTCCTGACCCCATATGATCCTGATAGTCCAGGATCATAAGATCAAGGTCTCATAGATTTCGAGCTGGAAGGGACTTTAAAGGCCATTAAGTCCAACCCTATCATTTTACAGATGAGAAAACTGAGACAAAGGGATGTCATTTTGCATCATGTGTCCTTTGAAAATGTTTTAGGTCCTAGCAATGCTGTGAAGGACTAAGTCTATGTGATGACTTCCTAAACCAAACGTAAAAATAACTCATAGCCATGAGTACAAGAGGCTATGTTTCTCTGCTCTGACACCCTCTGCCTGGGAGGTAGGGCAGAAGAACCTCAGAGCCCAGACAAAAAGGAGCAGAATTACAGTCTTCTGCCAAACCTAAATTAAGGATTTCTGCCCTTTCTCAAAGAAGATAATCACTTCTGCTGAAAGCATAACTTGAGCCTGAAACAGGAAATACCCGAGACAATAGTTGCCCTGGAGAAGCAAGGCCAGATGAAAAGATGACTATCCCAATCTCCATTGGAATAGTCCAATGGAACGACTTAATCAAATCCTTTCTCTTACAGATGAGTAAACTGAGGTACAGAGAGATGCAGTGACCTGGCACTAGATCACATAGCTAATAAGCAACAAAGTTAGGATTCAGACCCAGGTCCTCTGACTCCCTATCTAGCCTTCTCTTCTTCACAGTGGGAAAGTAACTTTTTAAGTCCTAAAGTGTTATGACAATGAGAATTATTATTGATGCTGGTCATTCAGAAGCCATATCACTTGTGTCAAATTAGGTTCTGGGAGGAAGGGAAAAGCAAAGCCTTGGGTTCCCTGATCATTTTGAGTGGAATAGGTATGTTTAGTGAAGACATCTCAGGGATCCCTTATGTCAGCCCTATTTTTCTCACTTGTCCCTGAGAAACTGAGAAACCAAACAATAGAGATTCTGGTTTTTTTAAAATTCTTTTTGTGTTACAAGATAGTCCTTGAGAGAGACTGCTTTTATTTATTCCCAGACTGCCTTTGCTCACTCCCTTATCTCTTTTCCCAGACTCCCTGACCCCCCCTTTGCCAAAAATGGTTCTTTATACTTATTCCTTGTTGCTGGAATAGATTTTCCACAGATGAATTATACCCTTAAGGCTCAGCCAATGGTCTAAAAGGGAGGGGTTTTGGATGGGGTTATTGTGGTTAGGGTCTATAAAAACTGCTGTGCAGGGCATCCCCTCACCCTCCTTAGCCATTGCCATCTTGAGCATAGCAGGAGTGCCCTTTCTCAAGAAAGCTAAAAGAATATCTTTCATTTTTGCTCCTTTGGTCAAGACTCTAATTTTATTAAGGGGGGTTGTCCTACACAATTTGAATAAATTCTATTGCCATTACAACATTCTAGGCCCAAATCTGTTCCACATGACTACAAACCAGAGCAAATGGCTCAAGAGAGTCAGTTGGTAAGGACAACACTATTGTTCAAAAATTCAGAGTCACTTCACCTCTTCGCAGTTGTCCCAATTGGCCTTTAGAAAATTAAACAGTAACTATAGATTAAGCCAGTGGCTTTTGAATCTATGGCTTGTGTCCTCTTTAAGCATTCTAACATGATGCCTCACTGAACTCTGTGACACAGATGTCAGTTGCATGTCTGTTAAAGATGTTTGAGAAAAGACAATTGGATGTGTTGATTGGGAAAGGCATTGGAGAGAAATTTAGTAGGGTGGTGAGGGCAAAATCCATGTCATAGGAGAGGAGATTCTGGGAAATGAGTAGGTGGTTAGAAAGGGGAAAGAGTGACTGTACCCCACTGCATACTTGTGCAAGTTTCCAGTCAAACTAGAAGCGTAACCGATATTGGAACTGGACATCATGTATTGGCTGCATGGCACCAATTCCAAATCGCTTCAAATTTATTGAGGGGATCTTCACCTCCTGATCAATCAACTCTATGTCATATTGTGTGACCATCAAAAACACAAACATCTTCATTTCATTGAGGGCAAAATACCTGCCAGGACAGATGGAGGGGCCAGCACCCCATGGCAACATAGGTGATTTGATCTTTCTCCCTTGCTTGTAGAAAGTTACCTTTCTGCTGCCATCAGGGTTCATGAAACGGTCATATTTGAATGTAGTAGGATCTGGGTAGATTTCAGGATCCATATGGAGGAAAAGGTATGGGAAGATGCAAAC
>JAQQSK010012084.1:0-12014 GCA_028658325.1 Potorous gilbertii
CAATAGAATAGATGATCACCCAGGGAGAAGGTACAACAATGAGTATCATTAGGACACTGTCAAATCAGAATTATTTCCTCCTGTCTACCTGTGTCCTAACTATACATGTTCCTTTTGCGCCTGCCCCTCTATGAAGATTCTAGAGCCGCACACATTGTCTACTTGTATATGCGTCATGTGGGTTCACTCTCCTCACTGTGGGTGTTTATGTAGTTGTGAGTGTGAATTTCAAAGGGGGAGAGAGGTGTTTTTACTATGCTATTTCATTAAATGTTTTTCATCTAAAATAAACATTCCCTTTGGCATGCTTAGTAAAAATAAACACGCTGCTGGGGGCTTGTGGAATATGGTTTGGAAAAGTAGTTTTCTATTTCAGGGGGACTCCTAGGCCCTGTATAGATATACTTAATCTAGAAGTTCAGTTTCAGATCCAGATGATTCTTTCATGTACTACACTATCAAAAGACTGACAATTTATTGATTATATCACAGTGAAAATAAATGGGCTATTACTTTAAATAATAAAAGGGCTATAATATGAGCAGATCCAAGAGAACATTGTATACAGTAACGACAATACTGTTTTAAGAACAACTTTGAGCAAGTTATTTTGTCTATTATAAATACCCAAATTAACTACAAAGGACATATAAAGAAAGAAGCTATCTGCATCCAGAAAAAGAACTGATAGATAGAAGTTGTATAGAATAATTTTACATATAACATATATATTTACATATATGTATATGTGTGTGGGTGTGTATATATTTCTGTTTAATGGTAGCTATCTCTAGGGCAGGGTGAGGAGGGAAGAAAAAAGGGAAAAAATAAATTTATATGATAATTTTGTTATGTATTTGAAAGGATTAGTAGGTTGTATGTCGTAAAGTTGCAATTTCAAACACAATCATCTTTCTATTGTACTACGTTATAGAAATTCTTGTTTTATTCTATAAGTTAAAAATAAAATAAAACTTTTAAAAAGATGTAAAGAAAAAAAAGTGGGCTATTCCTTTAAATATTAATTTGAAATAGAGAGCTACATTGACATAACATCGTTCCTCTTTTCCATAATACTAAAAGAGTTCAAGTGAGTTATAATCCTAATTCCAAAAACTACAAAGTCTGGATTATATCTAAAACATAACTGACTAATTCTCAATGTAATTACCACATTGTAATAAAAGGAGCAGAACATTTATTTCTTTGAAAACTTAGCAAGAAAAGCACATTGTCAATGTAAAGTAATATGATAATGGCAAAGAGACATAGTAATGACAGAACATGTCAAATATTCCCCCATTATTCAGCTTTTCTAAACTTGCTCTTTTTCTGGCTGATAAATGAGCTGGTTTTGAAGGGACATAATTAAGCATTTTGATTTAAAAGGCCTTCTCTTCTTGGTTAGCAGGAGTAAGAGTAAACCAAGATAATGATGTTAAGAAAGGAATCTAAATATGGTCAAGAAAAGAATGTAGGTGAGATTTGCCATAGAGAGCTGCAAAGCAAGTAACCTATTAGTAAATCATCATGAGTTATCAGTATTTCTGCATGCATGTAGTGGTTAGTCTACAGCTAGTTAACCTCATCTTATTGGCCAATTAAGACCAAATGGTGATTCCTGCCCTAAAAATTCTTCTTCACTCAATATTTATATTCTTTAAACAGTTGAACCCCTAAGCTCATTTCTCACCTTTATATTGTCTTCACTGTGTGTCTGTTATTCCTGAGGAACAAGGTCCTATAGTGGAAAGAGGATTAAACTTGGAGTGGTGAACGTAGCCTTGAATTTAAACCCTGGTTCCATCATTTAGATCCTGTGTAACCTTGGGCAAGTCACTCACCTCCTCTAAGTTTAAGGTTCCTCATCTCAAAAATGAGGACCCCTTTAAGATCTAAAGTCATTATCAATAAACTTTTTTATTATTTTTACCTAGGTAGCGTTGGACAGAGTACTATACCTGGAGTCAGTTCAAATTGTGAGTGGGTTCGAAGAGTCTGTCATTTACTGACTGCGTGACCTTGGGTATGTCACCGCCCTTTTTGTCTTTTTTTTATTCATTTTCCTCAGTTATAAACAGGAGATAATAACAGCACTTACTTCCTAGGCTTATTGTGAGGATGATCTGAAATAATTTTTATAAAACACTTAGCAGAATGGCTGGTACATAATAGTTAGCAGGCATTTCCTTCCTTTAGTTCTTCTTTATTTCCTTTCATCCTTCCTTTCATTCCTGGCATAAGAACTGATAGGGCCATCACACACACACACACACACACACACACACACACACACACACTAAGATTTACACATCATATTATACTATCCAGACACCAGTTACAAGTGAGATCAAACTAATAAATAATGTACAACAGACAACTTCATTTTAAGATCTGATATCTATTATTTTTCTATTTTCTTGCTTGGCTCTCTTCTTCGCTGTGTAGCAATTGGGGTATTCTTTCTGCTATAAAATGATTTTGGATTGGACTACAGAGAACCATGTCTCAAATAAAGTCAATAAAATTAGTCTAGTAACAAGAAGTTGACATTTCTCCTAAGTTTAATACCTCTCCAGGACTAGATAGAGTTTCAAATGTAACATGTTCCAAACTGATCTTATTATCTTGCCATCAAAATCTGTCCCTTTTTCCTCACTTCAATATTTGTTAGTGGCACCAGTTTTCGACCAGTTTCATGTCATACCTAGTGTTAAACAACATCAGTAGCTTCTTCCAAAATACTGATGAGGCCCTATGTCCTACACAAAGATTGCCCTGATTTTCCCAATCACTTTTTTCTCTCTTAAAATTCTTTTCTATTCTTCTGTAGATACTTAACTGTGCATAGTGTAGCTTCTTGGGAAAACGTCAGCTCTTTGTGGGCAAAGATGATTTCATTTTTATTCTTGCATCTCCAATGCCTAGCACAGTGCTTTACAAGTGGGGATTTAACAATGTTGGTTGAAATGAATAAATTAATCAGCTTTTCCCACCCTCCCCAGCTTTCCCCTCTCATATCCAGTCTGTTATCAATGCAAATTCTACCTTCACATTATCCTTTGCATCAGTCACTTCTATTCTATTGCCACCACCCTAATTCAGGCCCTTATTGCTGAATTATTGCAAGACTTCTTGACAGGATTTCCCATCTCTGAGCTCTCCTTTTGCCAAAGTATCTTTCCCAGCACTGCCAGACTAAACATTTTCAGCATAACTTTTCACCTTGTCATTCCTCTGTTCAAAACCCTCCAATGACTCCTGATTATATACTGACAAATTCAAACTCCTTAATATAGAAGTCGAGACTCCACAATCTAGTACTATCCATTCTTTCCACTACTGCCTCAGAACGTTTTCATATACATGGTCTAAGCTTCAGCAAAGTTAACTATGCTTTGGCTACCTCCATGATTCTGATCACACTGTTGATTGTAAAAGGCTTCCCAGTTCCTGTCAATATTTAACAACTTTTCTGCCTTCACACCTCATAGAGCAATTTCTGGATACTTATCCTGTATTATTTTTATTATAGTCATTTTTATGTGTTTCACATCCCTCTACTAGACTATAAACTCTTTAAAGGAGCAAGAGATGTATCGCATCTAATTTTTATCTTCTTTTGTCTATATAATATTGTGCACACAGTAGGTATCTGACAAATGTTTGTTGCATCACTCCATGGATTATAGAGAAGACAGGGATTTTGCAGCTCTTTTAAGACGATTGTCCCTTTCCTTACCCTTCCCTACTGCTCCCCCCAATCCCCACCCTGTACTTTCTGCCTTTCCATAAGAATACTCAGAAGAAAAAATGTTACATTCACTTTGAGATGAACTGGTTCTTCTTTCATTAAAGTGATTTGTGCTAAATCATAGTTTGTAGAGTTCTGTTCTTGGAATAAGGAAAATTTATGGTCAAAACAACCTCCAAACCTTATCGAATGTGTGCGTATGGTCTAGTCATGTTATTTCTCTGAGTCCCAGTTTCCTCATATGTAAAATAGGAATTAAAATACCTTTTGTACCTACTTCTTTGAATTGTTGGGGATATCAGCTTGTAAAGTGTTTTGCAAATATCCAAATGACATGTAAGTGTCAGTTTTGATCACTATTCTTACTGTCATCCTTATTTAGGTTCCAAATTCAGAGTTCTGCACTCTGAGCCTGACATCATCTTGGTGCAAGACAGAATGTTATCAGGGGTATTTCTTGCCTTCTACACAACCAAAAGGTGTTTAGCTAGCACCCTCAGGAATGAAACTGATGAGATAGGCCCAGGTATGTGTAAAATATAAGCTCTGTGCTAGTCATGTCAAGCCAAATGGATGAGCATTTTTTAAGTGTTATCATATACTATGCATTGTATTAAGCACTGGAAATACAGAGAACAAAAAAAATAAAGGTAGTCCCTGCCCTCAAGTGGTTTTCATTCTAAAGGGGGAATACAATATATAAAAGAGAGCCAAAGGGGAAGAATTGGACTGGAAACCTGGAGAAGCCCAAGAGTCGGGAGCTGAGCTTAGGAGGGAAGGAGTGAGCATGACTGACCTGGACATTGGCTAAAAGTGAACATTGTGGAAGGAACTTACCAATTCGAGGAAGATCCCACAAGGACAAGAAAGGTGTCAGGGTAAGTAGGAATGCTAGGACAACGGGCAAAACAAAGAGTCAGCAGTGGAGCTAGCAGAGGAGTGAAAGAGAATTGTATGAATTCAAGCCATGAATTTGGAGCTATTAGATCCTAATTCTCAATTCCATCGTTTATTAGCTGTGTGACTTCAGTCAAGTCAATCAAACTCCATTTCTTAATTCTCCATTAGTCAAGGTATGATAATAGTTCTTGACTCACTTTTCTCACAGGTTCAATTAAACAAACATTTATTGAGTACCTAATGTGTTCAGGCACTGTGTACAATGGTGAGTCCCACACATCCTTTTTCTTTAAAAAATGCCCAAGGCAGTGCTCAGGGATAGAGCACTGGGCCTGGAGTCAGAAAGATAGGAGTTCAAAACTATCCTTGTTGTGTTACTCTTGGCAAGTCACTTAACCTCTGCCTGCCTCAGTTTGCTCAAGTATAGAATGGGTATGGTAGTAATAGCATCTACTTTCCAAGGTTGTTGGTAATCAAATGACATAAAACTTACAAAATGCTCAGCACAGTGCCTGGCACATGACAGTTGCTTCATAAATGTTTGTTTCCTGACCACTGTCCCGTCCTCCCTTCTTGCTTTTCTTTGTTCCTGTAAAAAAAAGTTTACAATCTACTAACAACAAGTGAATCAAAAAGCTTGGAAAAACATCATATCTATATAAATGCAGGTGACAGGGTATCATGATATTCTAGAGTTGTAAGAGAACTTAAAAGTCATCTCCCTCTCCCATTTTAGAGACAAGAAAACTGAGGCTTGGAGTCAATCAAGGCCTTGCTCAGGGTCACAGCAGCCATAAGTGTGAGCTTCAAAGCCAGCTCCTCTGATTCCAGATCTAGGACTCTTGTCTACTGCACCATATTGCCTCAAATAACTAACAAAAGTTACCATTATAAAGGGGATCCGCAGTGGATTGAATCACCTCATCAAAATGTATTCGTTCATTCAACAAACATGCCAAATCTGCTAACATAACACAGAGCATTTAGCAGAAGTGATAGGATTAGGCTTAGTAATTCCTAATTCCTATATTTTGGAACATTCCTCAGACAAGCAAGAACATCCCTTTCTTTGAAGTGGATGGGAGTTGCATAGTATTTAAGCTTGTATGTAGCTATATTGTAATGAGAAGATGGTTCTGCCATAGTCAGGGTTTCTACCTTGCCTCTAAAATGATGCTCTAATGTGGCAGGGAATTCTATTACATGAGAAAAAGTGGAATCTCATTAAAATAAACCAAAGTGTGAGAAATCATATTCTGCAGAAACCAGGGACAGAGCAATCTGCTCCTTTGCAGCATGGTCTCTCCATGTGAATTAGCCCATGGCCAAAATAAGGAGCATGTGATCCGATGGCTTTGAAATACTTTTTTCCCTCCTACTTTAACTTTGAACTGACCCATTAAACTTCTCTACAATGCTATTCTGGACTTCTGTGAAGGTCATGGGTACCCTTTGAAAGCAGCGTTTAAATCCCTCTCAGTGGTAGAAAGTCCTGGTTGAATTAATGCAGACCCCATAGAGACTTCTGAGGCTGTTGATAAATCATGTTTAAGAGCTTTTTGGCCCAAAGCTCAGCTGTAAACTCAGGTAAAGCCATGAACACATTTGCAGGCAGCAATGCCCCATAACTATTCAATTCTAATCTAAAGCGATCCCTTCTGAACAACTCCAGTGTTAAGCACCCTATTCATCAAATTAAGCTTACTCATGCATATCTTCATTTTTACTCAAATCCTTGGTGCAGTCAGATACTCTAGGCCAGGTGCAAAGTCGTCACTGTAAGCCATTTATCAAAAAAAATCCAAAAAGACATCGTTTATATCAGACCAACTGACACCTTAAAGTCGCTTAAAGAGCTAATATGAATTCTGCTACATTATAATTATTGGTAAAATGGGACAGCAGTGATAATATATAATTGCATTTGAATACACTTCCCCTATAGGACATTGTCTCTGCTGCCAACAGGGCTTTCTAAAGCAAGGTTAAAGGGAAAAGTCTAAACCTAAGTCATCTTCTGGGATTCAATTATTGTGAGTCCTTCATCTCCCCTCCCTCCATGTTGCTTCTCCTTGTGCCTCTCCAGAGACTCTGGGAACAAATCAAAGACCTCCATGTGTCACTAACAACCTGACACAATAATAGAAGGTGATTTAAATTTCAAGTGCAATCCAATCTTGTATGTTTGGGAAACCAGGACGGCACAACCTAACAAGGCAATTTTCAGCTCTGACACCTTGAACCCACTTGAATTAGTTACTGGGTTGAGTGTTGCTTGCTTATGGCTTAGACTGAGCTTCAGAGGTCAGAGACTATGGATCTCTTCATACAGAGCTCATTAGAGTTCCACCTAAAAGCAGGCACTTTAAGTGCTTTTTAAATGAAACAGCAAGCAAAAACTTCTTAATAATATGGGGCCAACCACTGGACTAATAGGAAAAATGATGAACTGGGAGCCAAGAGATTGGAGTGCCAGTTCAAATTCAACTGCTAACTAACTTTTCAGCAAGTCATTCAGCTTCTCTGGGCCTCAGTTTCCTTATATGAAAAGTAAAAGGACTAGATTTAGTTATTTCTCTGTATTGTCTCTTATTACAGATATATTCCCTGAAAGTAAATATTGTGTCATTCATGTATTTGTATATCCAACGACTTGAACAATATCTAGTATAGACACTTAATAAAGGCTGTTTCATTCATTCATTCTTTGCTGTTGTCATTCAGTCATTTTGGTTGCGTTTGGCTCTTTGTGACTCCATTTGGGGGCTGAGTTGGCAAAGATACCAGAGTGGTGTAATGTTAATTAGATCTTCCCTGCTCATCAATAGACCTCAAATACCTTTTGTTAATTTCTGTTGAGGCACTGGGTCCTGCCCTCCATCTCTGAAAAAAAATATATAAATACTCTGAGGTGAGATTTTACTTTGGGGCTTACTCATAGGAAATGTTTGTTTGGCCAGAGGAGACTCTGAGTAGCCACTAAGGAGCCCTCTGGCTTTGAAAACCCAGATGTTGGTGCTTGTCTCTCTGGTAACTATGTACATATGGTCAGACAGTTGGAAGCACTGTTCGTTGGTTGATCTTTGTTTCTTTGTTTGCATTTTCTCTGTAGTTCAGTATGTGACATTTTCCTCCTCAACTAAGTGAATGATTAAAGTACTTGATTAAAGTGATTGTTGACCCCTCAAAAGTTGCTTTCCTTTTAGAAAAGTAAATCTAAGAACCTATACAACAGGTATGCAACAATACCCTGTGTATGATAGGGTCCTTGGTGATGCAAGTGGTTTGTCATTTCCTTCTCTACTTGAGGAAACTAAGGCAAACAAGGTCCTTGTTGATGCAAGTGGTTTGTCATTTCCTTCTCTACTTGAGGAAACTAAGGCAAACAAGGTCCTTGTTGATGCAAGTGGTTTGTCATTTCCTTCTCTACTTGAGGAAACTAAGGCAAACAGGTTTAAGTGACTAACCCAGGGCTAAACTACACAGATAGAGTCTGAAGCCAGATTTGAACCCATGAAAATGATTCTTCCTGATTCCAGTCCTCACACTTTATCTACTGTGCCACCTAGTTGCCCATTCATCCATTCTAAGGTCCATTTTTGCTATGGAGAAGGCACAAGGGAGACTGTCTTACTTGAGTAGTTTTCCTACTTATGTGAACATGATCAAGTTCCTTAATCACTCAGGCCCTTAGTTTCTTCATTTATAAAATGAAGGAGTTGAGCTAATGATGTCTAAGGACCTTCTGACAAAATCCTATGACCCTATCAACACTTCGGTCATCCAGAGAGGATCCCACCCTTACTAAATCTCTTGTGCCCCCTCTTTCATTCAGGCTCACACAAGAGCAAAAGTATTTTTGCCTCTTCCCTCCTCCCTATTCCCCAATACATGCCTGCATACATACACACACACTCACACACTTAGTTGTTGCATCCTATTGATAGGATCTCATTGTGATGTTTCTCATCTACCTCCTCCTTTCTACTTCCATTACCATTCTCCTAGTTCAAATCCTCACTTTTTTCTCATCTAAATTATTATTAACCTCCCTGATTCTAGGCTGTCTCTCTCCAATCTCTGTTCCACACCACGCACTGACTGAACAATCTTCACAAGGCACCTTTCAGATCATCTCGTTCCTTTACTCATTACTTACCAAATGAAGAACAAATTCTTTATCCAGCCATTCAGGGCTTCCAACTCCAACCTAATTTTCAATTTTAATTGACACTACTCCTCTTCATGACTTTTATACTCTGCCTGAGTTGCTCGGTGCCCATCATCTTATCTTCCCCTAATTGTCTCCATGCATTCATTTATTCTTTTGCTTGGGTTAATCATCATGCTTCAAGTGGATTCCTTCCACAGCTCCATCTGCTGAAGTCTCTCTCTTCCACCAAGGTTCAATGCACATATAGCCTCCTTCAAGACCTTTTCCTTGGCAAACCAAAGGTGAAAGTACCCTCTCCTTCCAACTTCTCACAGTATTTAGTTTGAACTCCCTTTGTATTTATCATCTTCTCCCTTCTATTATAGTTGTTTGAGAATAGGAATTTTCAACCACGTACCTTGAAGGGGAGCTATGTGGAATAGTGGATAGAGATCTGGGACTGGAGTCAGGAAGATGAGTCTTCCTAAGTTCACATCCAGCCTCAGTTACTAGTTGTGTGACCCTGAGCAAGTCACCTAACCCTGTTGGCCTCACCTTCTCCATCTATAAAATGAGCTGGAGAAGGTATCATTGCCAAGAAAATCCCAAATGGGGACATGAAGAGTCAGATATGATTGAAACTACTGAACAAGTACCTTGCAAGCAAGGTCTCTGTTGTATCCATGTAGGTATCCTCCATTCCTAGCACAGGGTCTTGTATATAGAAGGCACTTAAATGTTTGTGGAATGGAGTAAAACGAATCTCTGATTCAGAGGAAGTGTAACCCTGGGAGCTGAGACCTGGGACAAGGGACCATGAACTAAACAGGAAAGGTTCGAAAGGTATTATCTAGAAGGAATTTTGCTATGCTTTTCAAGCATATATATATATATATATATATATATATATATATATATACCATATCATCTATACCAACCCAACTGAATGAGTTAAAAGTATACTTACATTTTACTTCAAATGCATTTGAAAAATGCAGAACATAGTTGATATGGTGAGTTTAGATAAAGTTGGATCCTTGACTATAGCGAACTTTCAATATTATTATATATGCATGCATACTTATACTTATATATATGATACTATATATGCATAAATGTGTGTGTAAGCAAACTTCAGATTCCCTCATGTTTAGGTGTACATTTTTATTAACTGTATGTGGGACTGCAATCAAAATTAAAATAATAGACTCTCAGTTAGAAAGGAAACCATCCAGTTTAATGATACCTAACCAAAAATCTCCTCATTCACATATGTGGCAAGAGACTACCAGTCTTTGCTTGAAGACTTTCAATGAGTGGAAATTCATCGTCATAAGACAACTCACTCCACTTGAACATAGCTTTTGCTTATATCACCCCTAAATCTGCCTCTGGAACTTTCCACCCACTTCTCCTAGTCCCAAATAAGCAAATATAATCCCTCTTCTCATGTCAATCCTAAAAATATTTAAGAACAGATAAAATGTCTTCCCTAAATCTTCTCTTTTTTCACTGGGCTTGGGGGCAGGGAATGAAAGGCTTCCTCTAGAGGAAAATAGTGGACAGTTTCATTTTTTGATGTGATTTTTGATGGAGACATCGCCTCTGCCCATGAATGGTAGCTGAGAGAACTTTCCATTTATTTACTCCAGAGGGGGTCATCCCTGAGCTAGAGGAGTTAGACATAATATAATCCACAGCCATAGCACTTTTAAGAGATAAAATAAGGAAAAATGGTTCCTTTTACTAACACCCAGGCTATGGAGCTGTCAATTCCATTTAGCACAGTAATCTCTCTGGGGTAGGTGAGCCCCCTACATAATTGACTAATTTGGGGAATTTTTCCAATGCACTCTGTGTGGTATTTTAATCAGCAGTACATTTTAAAAGTTACATTAATTAGCACATTAATCAGTGGAGTCTTTGAACAGCAAAACACTAGAAAACTGGTGGTTTATGATAAGATCTTAGCAAGTGACATACTCAGGTATTTTTCAACGTTATCATCACTGCTAGCCTTTTAGAGGCTGAAACTATGCAGTTCCAATGAAACCTTCCTTAAAATGTTTCTCTGCAAGGCAGATTTGAAAAGATATATAGATAAATACTGTGTGCAGCAATACGTTATTTTGTTTTCTTTTTAACGATCATTCTAAGCATTACAGGACTAATTTCTCACAGAAAAAAATAGTAAAAGAAGTCATTGTATATTCTTTCAGTATATAGTCACCAATCTAGAACTGAAAGGGAACCAAGTTCCTCATTTTACAAAATAGGAAACTGGGATCCAGGCAGGCTAAGTATATTGCAAGAAGTGTAGAAGGCAAGGTTTTAACATGAGCTTCTGACTTGAGAGACACTGTTGTCTCTACATTTTAAGAAAATCCAATTTTTTCTTCTATTCATCAGATTACTTATGTAATCATGATGAAATTTAGGAATCAATTTCCTGGTTCCTTATGCTATATTGACTTTTTTTTCCTAACCACTTAAAATAAGGAGGAAATTTTTCCATATTAATAGAAATGGTATATGACCTTTTTGGTTTCTTCATGAAATGTTTACAGTGAATCTTAGAGAATGAAGCGGGGGAGAGGAAAAGAGGGACGGAAGGAGACAGAAAGGGAGAGGGAGGGAGAGGGAAGGAAGAGGGAGGGAGGAAGGGAAGAGGGAGGGGGAGAGGGAGGGAGGGAGGGAGGGAGAGAGTCACAAAAATCATGGGCATGGGGCAAAGCTGCCAAACATTTCTCTCTCTGATCCTGATGAAATACAATTTGTAAGATGATGAGACTTCTTGCATGGAGGCTTTGCCCCTCAGTCTGGTGACCTTTATTTAGCTACAGCTGAAATGCAGCAATATATGTTCTTATTGAATGCATGCAGAATGATTCCCATGCATTTCAAATTTGGAAATTGGACTGAAAAATCCCTATGCTTCATGTTAAGTTTTGCCTTCATTTACAAAGCCTAGGGATATTGAACGCTTACATATATCAGCAATCCATTAGTTTGACCCAGTAGGCATTTCTTAATCCTCTCGGCATTTTCCTGTGAGAAATCAGTGTCCTTTCAAGGCTCCATACCATTTTCTCAAACTCAGAGAGAAGAGGGTCAGAGTGATGGAAGGAGCAGATGCTGGCTAAGCATTTCCTCCCCATTTCAAATGCTGACTTATATTGATTTTTCTTCTGGTCCTTTGAAATTACA
>JAQQSK010012085.1:0-12013 GCA_028658325.1 Potorous gilbertii
TAAAATAAATGGAAGAAATTATATAACAAATCAAAACATAATACACTAAAACACACACATACACAAACATGATCTGCTACATTCTGTGAATGACTTCCATATTTCTTTCTCTGAGTGTGGAAGGCATTTTGCCTTAGAAAATCACCACTTGGATTTTTTTAAAAATAAGTTTTTGTGTTATTACAAAGTTCCAAGTCTACCAGAAAAAACTCTCACACACTGTGGTCATTGCTGTGCACAAAGTTCTCCTGGTTCTGCTTCTTTCGCTCAGCATCAGATCATATAAGTCCTTCCAGGCCTCCCTGAAGTCTTCTTGTTCATCATTTCTTATGGCACCATAGTATTCCACTATGTTCATATACCATAATTAATTAAGCCATTCCCCAATTGATGGGCATCCCCTTGACTTCTAGTTTTTGGCAACTACAAAGAGTGCTGCTATAAATAGTTTTGTACATGTGGGACCTTTTCCCATTTTTATGATCTCTTGGGGATATATCTAGTAGCAATATTGCTGGGTCAAAGGGTATGCACATTTTTGTAGCCCTTTGGGCATAGTTCCAAACCGTTCTCCAGAATGGTTGGATGAGCTCACAGCTCCGTCAACAATGAATTAGTGTTCCAACTCTCCCACATCCTCTCCAACATTTATCATTTTCTTGTTCTGTCATGTTTGCCAATCTTATAGGTGTGATGTGGTACCTTAGAGTTGTTTTGATTTGCATCTTTCTAATCAATAGTGATTTAGAGCATTTTTTCATATGATTATAGATATCTTTAATTTCTTCCTCTGAAAATTGCCTGTTCATATCCTTTGGCCATTTATCAATTGGGGAATGACTTGTATAGTTATACATTTGCTGACTCCTCTTTATTCTACCACTTTCTCTCTGTTAATTATTTCCAATTTATCTTGTATATAGCTTGTTTATATATATTTGTTTTCTTCATTACATGGTAAGCTCCTTGGGGGCAGAGACTGTTGTTTTGCTTCTTTTCCTATCCCCCGTCCTTAGCGCAGTGCCTGGCACAGAGTAGGTGCTTAATAAATGTTTATTCCTGGTTCACTGACACTTTCTTTTCTTTTTGGGGTTCACTATCACTGCCCTACCTTTCATTCCCCTCTATGGCTCCTCCCCACCCCCAAAGTCCTCTTTTGTAATGATTAAATATATCAGACAACATAAAGCTTCACATTGATCATATATCTCATTCTGCACCTCCAGACAATCATATCTCTGCATAAGTTCAGACCTGCAGAGGTGAGGAGGTGGGGAGGAATTGTAGAGGGTAATGAAGGGTAGGTGTAAAAACGATGTCCTCCCAAAAAAAGTGTTAATGAAACAGTTAAGAAGGGAAACAGGATTTATCATAAGCTTTCTGGAGTCATGATTGATCATTGAATTGATTGGAGTTTTTAAGTCTTTCATAGTTGTTTTCTTTTACAAAGTTGCTGTTATTGTATTTTCCTTGTTCTCACTTCACTCTGAATCAATTCGTACAAATCTCCCCAGGTTTTCTCTGAGAAATAATTGTTTTATGAAGCAATAATTTTCTATTACATTCACAAATCATAATTTCTTTAGCTAGTTTCCAACTGATGAGCACCCACTTAAATTCTAGGCCTTTGCTGCCATAAATAAAAAGCTGCTACAAATATTTTTGAACATAGAGATTCTTTCCATCTTTCTCTGGTCTTTTTGAGGGTATAAGCCTAGTAGGGTTATCACTAGGTCAAAGGGTATGCACAGTGGAGTCAATTTTTTGGTTATACTTTCCAATTGTTTTTCAGAATGGTTGACTCAATTCACTAGGCACCTTCTTTACTGGGGCCACATATTCAGGCTAGGCCCTTCAGATACACAGGCCACCAGAATTGGAAGCATCCAGATGGGCTCCTCTCAATCCAAGCAAACCACTTCTCCTTTTTTGGGTCTAGGCACACAGGGTCCCCTGTGCCCTTCCCCCATGAAACCAAGAACAAACTGCCCCGAGCCTCTAACCCCTCCCCCACCTCAGTTCTAGGTTTGTGGTTCCAGGAGACTCTCACCCTCTTTGTTAGTCTCACCTCCCTTCCCTCATCAGGAAATCTGAGGTAGCTGCTTGTGTAACTCTAGTCCACCCCAAGCAGTAACCCAGCCAGAAAATGGTTTGTAAAGGTCAGAGGTTTGGGGATAACTTCTAAATCTCCTCCCTTACTGTGATGAGAGAAAGGCTCTCCTATTTATGCACACATCTGTGAGTATGTACACACATGTGAGAGTATCCATAACAGTGTAGACCTGTGTGTGTGTGTGTCTTTAAAGCCTTGTCTAAAATCTGTCTTTGGTATGTGTGTAAAGGAGTCTCTGTTCCCAGGGGAGTATCTATGCTGATGGCTTACTGAGCCCTCAGTCCTCTTAGGGAAGCTGCAGAGGTGAGTCCGGCACCAGGCTAGAGGACATGATCTCTACAGTTCTCTTACAACCCTAAGATGCCTAGCTAAGATGGCACTCCACCCCAATAGTCCCCTTTTGCTTGACTTCACCAGGGGGTGGGGTGTAAGTAAGGAGTGGTCTGGTACCCTGAGGATCCCGCTCCAGGCTTGCTTCCCAAACTCCTCAGTTGAGTCATTCATTGGGTCTGAGAAAGACAGCAGGTTTTGGGCCACAGTGGAACAGATAGGGACACTGGCTCCCTCATTGGTGGAGGTGCTGAATCTGTTCTGGAAAAAACCAAGCCAAAACAAAAGTTCTTGCTGTTGACACGTTAGTGGCAGGCTTCACATGTGGCCTCAGTGTTTCCGGTGGTTTTCATTTCCGTTCAAAGGCCCAGCTTGTCAGGAAAGGGGAGGGGGTTGGCAGGTTCAGTATTTGCCCTTCCCTTGTGCACCTACATTTCCCGAAATGGGGAAATAAATGAGTGGCATCATGGCTGTCATCCAATCTGGGCAAAGCACCTTTTACTCCCTCCTCCCTCTTGGTCTGAAGTCACCTACCCTGGGACAAAGGCCTATTGGACAGTGGTTGGGCCCAGGCTAGTTAAACCCCTCATAAGAGGATCTGGGTCATAAGAGATGGGGCAGAAACCTAAGAGTGGGAAGCAATATGTCTGAAAAAACACCTTCTCCCTAGCACAAAGGACTAATTGTTCAAATGCCTTGGAAGAGAGAGTAGCATGAGAGCAGAGCTAAGACTCATGGTAGAAAGGATAGAGAAGAAGATCCGAGTTCTTTCTGAGGAAGGACTGCTTAATAGTCTAATAGTCGGTCAGCTAGCCTTTATTAAGCACCTCCTATGTGCCATACTCTGTGCCAAGGGCTGGTTAGGCCAGGGAGAGGAAGTAAAACTATGGTTTCATTGGTTTGAAGAACTTCTCAATGAAGAAACACCCTCTTGGAAAAGTCTACTCTTAGAAAGTTACGTAGATCCCAGAGAGGTAAAGTGAATTGCCCAGGATCACACAGCTAGTATGTGTCAGAGGCACGACTTGAACCCAGGTCTTCCTGTATCCAAGGCCAGTTTTCTATCCACTGTGACACAGGTAGCCTTCCAATAAACAGAGCTGTTAAGAAAATGGATTATTCAATTATTCAAGTATGGATTATTCAAATATGAGTGAACTCTTTGTCACTGAAAGTATTTAAGTTGGAGGTGGAAAACTATTTACCTGTGATGCTATTGAAGTGACTGATGTGGATACACAGGGCACAGATTATTCAAGTATGAGTGAACTCTTTGTCACTGAAAGTACTTAAGTTGGAGTTGGAAAACTATTTACCTGTGATGCTATTGAAGTGACTGATGTGGATACACAGGGAGCTGATCAATAGACTTAGATTTAGAAAAATCAGAAAATGGAAGCAAGGTCAGATAATAGGAATGTAAGGGGACGGCATGGTCCTGTCAAAATGTTGTTAAGAATGATAGAATTCAATAGGATAGAAAAAATAGATGACAAATGCTGGAGAGGATGTGGGAAAAATGAAACTTTAATGTACTCTTAGTGGCGTTGTGAACTGATTAGGCCTTGGAACATGCCCAAAGGGCTCTAAAACTATGCATACCCTTTCACCCAGCAATACTACTACTAGTTGTGTATCCTAAAAGAGATAAAAAGCAAAAAGGAAAAAGACCTATATGTGGGAAAATATTTGTAACAGCTCTTTTCTGGGGACGAAAAATTAGAAATTAAGAAGATAGCCATAAATTGAGGAATGGCTGAACAAGTTGTGGAATGTGATTATGATGGAATACTGTTGTACTATAAGAAATGATGAGTAGGATGCTCTCAGAGAAACCCGGAAAGACTTGCATGAGCTGATGCAAAGTGAAATGTGCTGTGTACAAAGTAGCAACAATATTGTAGGATGATAGACTGTGAATGACTTAGCTGTTCTCAGCAATACAGTGATCCAAGACAACTCTGAAGGACTTTTGATGAAGGCTGTTATCCATCCCCAGAGAAAGAACTGATGATGTCTGAATACAGATCAAATAATACTTTTTTTTTACTTTATTTTTCTTGAGGATTTTTGTCAATTATTTTTCACAATATGACTATTAAGGATATGTTTTGCATGACTACACATGTATAACCTATATCGAATAGCTTGCCTTTTCAATGAGGAGGGTGGGAAGGAGAAAGGGAGAGAATTTGG
The DNA here is from genome assembly GCA_028658325.1 of Potorous gilbertii. Classification (NCBI taxonomy): domain Eukaryota; kingdom Metazoa; phylum Chordata; class Mammalia; order Diprotodontia; family Potoroidae; genus Potorous; species Potorous gilbertii. The sequence continues at coordinate 4,640 of JAQQSK010012085.1, forward strand.
AACTCAAAGTTTTAAAAATGAGTGTTAAAGATTGTTTCTATATGTAACTGGGGAAAATAAAATACTAAATTAGAATTTTAAAAATGTGCTACAGTTCAGGATGAACTGAGACTGGCAAAGTAAGCTAAGGATGTGTAATGGGATTTAAAAAAAACTATACTGGTAAAGAAAGAAGGATCAAAGAAGGGAAAAGACTTTTGCTTAGGTTGGACAGAATACTAATAATTTACAACACAGATATAGCAGAGTTCCTCAACTCTAATTTTGGTGGTTTTCTTGCTCAAGGATAATGACCTTTACACTGGAGATGAAAGAACGAAATTGACTAATTTTGACTAATTGACTAATCACATAATAGAGAGTGGATGCCCAAGATAAATAAGGAGATAGTAAGAGTAGACCTCTGTGTTCTTGTTAAATTTAAGTCACCTGGCTCAGAACTGTCTTTGAAAGTCCTGAAAAAACTGATGGCTGAGTCACTGACAGTAATATATGGAAGATCATAGGAAATAGGAGAAGTTGGAAGAGGGCAAATGCCTCAGTTTTTTTTCAAGGAAGAAAACTGAGTCTGCAAACTATAGAGCATTGAGCTTGACTTTGATTCCTGGGAAAATGTTAGAATAGATAATTAAAAAGATGGTCGCTAACAATTAGAAAAGTAAGCAGTGATTCCAAAGAGCATGATTATTCAAGAACAGGTCATCCTGACTAACCTCATTTAACAAGACTACTCAACAGTAGATGAAGAGGAAAGTGTGGATAGGGTTTACCAAGATTTTGCAGCAATATCTTCTACAATTCTTGTAGAGAACATGGAGAAGTATGGATCAGACAGTAATATAATTAGATGAATTTAGAACTAGTAGAATGGCTGAGTGTTGCTAGCACTTAAGTGTAGACATGGAGAGGGCTAGTACTCCAGGGAAATGTACTTGGGGCCATAATCAACATCTGTATCAAATTTGTAGGGGATATCCACACTGGGAGGAACAACTAAGACATTGGATAATAGAGTCAGGGCCTCATTTGGAGTATCGTGTTGGGTTCTGGGAACCACAGCATAAGAAGGACATTGACCAGATGGAGAGTGTCCAGAGGAAGGCAAGTAGGAAGGTGAAGGATCTTGAGCTCATGACCTATGAGTGTTGGCTGGACGAACCAAACCAATTTTGCTTGGAGAAGAGGAAGTTTAAGAGGTAGCTGTCTAGAGTGTTCCACTATACTCACATACCATAACTGGTTCAACTATTCCTCAATTGATGGATGTCCCCTTAATTTCTAATTCTTTGTTTCCTGAAAAGAGCTATTATAAATATTTTTCCACATATAGGTCATTTTTCTTTTTGCTTTTAACTTCTCTTGGGATACAGAACTAGTGGTAGTATTGCTTGGTCAAAGGGTATGTATATTTTTATGGCCCTTTGGGCAAGTTCCAAGGCTGAATCAGTTCACAACTCTACTAACAATGCATTAAAGTTTCCTTTTCCCCATATAACTGAGGTAGCTGATAGCCGTCTTCAAATACTTGAAGAGCTGTTGGATGGATTAGATTTGTTCTATTTGGCTCTAGAGAGCAGATCAAGTAGCAATGGATAGAAGCTGCAAAGAGGTAAATCCAAGCTGATGTCAGAAAACATCTCTTACAGCTGTCCAGATGTGGAACAAGCTGGCAGCCTAAAGAGGGACTTCCAAATAGAAGCTTGTCAGATATGTGAGAGAGGGGATTCTTTCAGTGCACGGGTCAGATCAGATGGCCTCTGAGCTCCCTTCAGATTCTCCAATTCTGTGTTTCCAAAAGAAGTTACACAACTTTATTGAAGCTCTCAACATCTGAACTTTGTTGTTTAGTTATATCCGACTCCTCATAACCCCATCTGGAGTTTTCTTGGCAAGGACATTGGAGTTATTTGCCATTTCCTTCTCTAGCTTATTTTACAGATAAGTAACTGAGGCAGACAGGGTTAAGTGACTTGCCCAGGGTCACACAGCTACTAAGTATCTGAGACCAGATTTGAACTCAGGAAGATGAGTCATCCTACTCTAGGTCTGACACTCTATCTACTGTGTCACCTAGCTGTCCTTTACCAGGGACTAATTCCACGAAATGTTCTGATGTTCAAGGTGCTGGAGAGAAGTAGTGGCTTTGTTTTTTTTTCCCTAAAGCAAATCTGGATTCTTATGTTTCTCCTCTGCATCAAAAGGGATCCATTCTGCTGGTGTTGAAGCCTCTCGGCTATGAGCCTAGAAGGTCAGGCTGGGGTTCAGGTTATTCATGTCCTAGCCTTCAGACTTCCTGGAATTCACCTGAGAAGCAGTGACAGTACAGTGTGTATATTCATGATCCATGGAGAAGTAGTGAATATATAATCCCAACATTTCCTTTGGTGTCTTAGGAGGCTAAGGGGATGACTTTTAAGAACTGGGTGACACTGATGGTAGTGGTGGATTCTGGAGGGTTAGAAACCAAAAGAAGGAACCCAAATGTTACCACCAGTTATGGAGTCCTGCTTCCTGCTCTGATTGGGGTCCCCCAAACTGGGCTCAAGTGTCAGTTTAATTTCAGAATCTCCACCTCTATAAGAAGAGTAGAAACCTTCTAGTTGCATACAACTGGTTCCTGTCAGTCATTAATCAACTGCTCTGGTCCTTCCCAAAGATGGTTGCTCTGGTTTCAGGACTATGTGCTTTGGGGGTTAGTAGGAGAAGGACACATGAGCCACTGAATTTAGCAAGAGAGCATGTCACCTATCTGATGATCCTGTATGTGGAAAAAATAGGCCCTGCCTATGTGACATTTTTCCTCTTGCTTCTCTCAGAGTCATGGGCCAGGGGAGATGGAGACAAGTTGGGCTTATACTTTGGTCTACCTACCCCTTCCATACCAAAGTACTCACTGCATGATCTTTCATGGGATCTGGAATTCCTACCATACTTATTCCTTTCAGCAAAGACATTGAAGGCTCTCTTCCAACATGGATTCCCAAGGAACTCTGAACCTTCAAGCCTGACTTTTTCTTAAAAAAAAAAATCAATTTTATTTTTGTTTTTGTTCCAAACTTTCTCCTCTCCCTCCCTAATCCATTGAGAAGGCAAGAAAAATGATACCCCTTATACATATGAAGTCATGTAAAACTTTTCCACATTGGCCATGTTCAGGAAAAAAAAACCAAGAAAAAGAAAGAGGAAAAAATATGCCTAAATCAGTGCTTTTGAGTCTATCACTTCTCTATCGGAAGGTGGATAGCATTTTTTCATCTTGGGTCCTTTGAAATTTTGATGACTCATTGCATTGATCTGAGTTATTAAGTCTTTCACAGTTGATCACAGTTATAGTACAGTTGTTACTATGTACAATGCTTCCCTACTTCTTTTTACCTCAGTTTGCATGAGTTCATATGTCTTCCAGGTTTTTCTAAAACTATTTCCTTCATCATTTCTTTTTTTAATATTTGTAACATTTTTATTTAAAGTTTTGAGTTGCAAATTTTATCTGACTTTCCCTTTCCCCCTCCCTGAGACAGTATGTAATCAAATATAGGTTATACATGTGCAATTATATAAAACATTTCAATATTGGTAATTTTGCACAAGAACACTTGAATAAAGGAAAAAAAAGAAAGTGAAAAATAACATGCTTCAGTCTGTTTTCAAATAGTATCTATTTTTTTCTCTGGGCTGATAGTGTAATTCATCATTATTCCTTTGGGATTGTCTTGAATCTTTGTATTGCTGGGAATTGCTGTCATTTACCACTCTTCCTCTAACAACATCACTGTTACCATGTACAACGTTCTTCTGGTTCTGTTCACTTCACTTTGCATCAGTTCATGTAAGTCTTTCCAGGTTTTTCTGAAATCATCCTGCTTGTCATTTCTTGCACAATAATATTCCATACTTTCACACATCATAACATCATAAGCTATTCCCCAATTGATGAGTATTTCCTGTTTCCAATTCTTTGCCACCACAAGAGACCCGCTATAAATATTTTTGCATACATACGTCCTTTTCTTTGGTCTCTTTAGGGGCACGAAACTAGGAGTGGAATTTTCTAGGTCAAAGGGTAATTACAGATTTATAGTTTTTTGGGCGTAATTCCAAATCCTTTCCAGAATGATTGAACTAGTTCATAGTTCCACCAGTGCACTGGGGTGCTTATTTTCTCACATCCTCTTCAGCATTTGTCATTTTTCTTTTCTACAGTCTTAGCCAATCTGATGGATGAAAGGTGGTGCCTCAGAGCTGTCTTGCTTTGTATTTCTCTAATTATGAATTATTTAGGGCATTTTTTTCATACGACTATTGATAACTTCGATTTCTCCTCTGAAAATGGAAAATTTTCCCTTTATCTTTTATCAGTTGGGGAATGGTTCTTACTCTTATAAATTTGTCTCAGTTGCCTCTATTTGAAATGAGACTTTGAACAGAGAAATTTGTTGCAAAAATTTTTTCCTCCAGTATCTTACTTTTCTTCTCATTTTGGCTACATTTGTTTAGTTTGTGCTTTTTTTTTTTTTTTTTTTTTTTTTTTTTTAGCATTGTATAGTCAAAATTACCCATTTTATCTCCTGTGAACCAAACCTTTTGTTTGGTCAGGAACTAATCCCCTATCCATAGATCTGACAGGTAAATTCTTTCATGTTCCTGTAATTTGCTCATGATACTACCTTTTATATTCAAATCACGTACCTATTTTGAGTTTATCTTGATATATGAAATGAGATGTTGCTTTATACCTAGTTTCTGTCAGAAAACTCTTCAGCTTTTCCCAATAGTTGGGATCTTTGGGTTTATCAAACACACTTGTGTTCATTTGTTTCTATAAAATAGACACCTAATCTGTTCCATTGATCAACTGCTCTGTTTCTTATGCAGTACTAAATTGTTTTGATGATTACAGATTTGTGATATAGTTTAATAGTTAGCACTGCTAAGGCCCCCTTCCTTCACATTTTTGTCATTGGTTTCCTTGATATTCTCGACCTTTTATTCCTCTAGATGAATTTTACTATCATTTTTTTCTAGCTTTGTAAAGTTATTATTTGGTAATTTGATCGGTATGGCACTGAATAAATAAATTAATTTAGGTACTATTGTCATTTTTATTGTATTGGCTTGGCCTGCCTGTGAGCAAATAATACATCTCCAATTGTTTAGGTCTGTATTTGTGTAGGAAGTATTTTGTAGTTTTGTTCATATGGTTCCTATGTGTTTCTTGGCAGACAGACTCCAAGCATTTAATACTGTTTGTAGTTATTTTAGAGGAAATCCATGGGCTGTGGGTTCGGAGCTAGCAAATGTGAGTCTTTCTACTCCACCATCTTGGCTCCACCCCCTGTTTGTAGTTATTTTAAACAGAATTTTTCTTTGTAATTCTTCCTCCTGAGTTTTGTTGGTAATATATAGAAATGTTGCTGATTTGTGTGGGTTTGTTTTATATCCTGCAACTTTGGTGAAATGGTTAATTGTTTGAACTGGTCAAAACAAGTCTGAACAGCTAGTTGAAACTAATTTTTTAATTGACTCTCTAGGATTTTCTAAGTATACCACTATATCATTTACAAAAAGTGAAAGTTTTATTTCTTCCTTGCATATGTTTATTCATTCACATTATTTTTCTTGTCTTATTGCTATAGGTAGCATTTCTGATATAATATTGAATAGTAGTGATGACAGTGGACCTCCTTTCTTTACCCTTGATCTTATTGGAAAAGCTCCTACTTTATCCCTATTGTAGATAATGCTTGATCTGAGTTTTATATAGATACTATTTATCATTTTAAGAAAAGTTCTATTTATTCCTGTACTATCTAGTGCTTTAAAATTTTTCTTTTTTGATATTTTCCCCAATTACATGTAAAAACAAATTTTAACATGAATTTTTTTCAATATTTTGAGTTTCAAATTATCTCCATCCCTCTTGACCCTACCCCTTCATTGAGAAAACAATCAATTTGATGCAGATTATATGTGTACAGTCATGCAAAACATATTTCCATATTAGTCATATTGTGAAAGAAAATATAGGCGCCCCCCAAACCCCCAACAAACCACACAAACAAGAAAAATAAAGAAAGTTTAAAAAAGTATTCTTCAATCTTCATTCAAATTCCATCAGTTCTTTCTCTGGAAGTCAATAACCTTTGTATCAGTTCATGAAAATCTTTCCTGGCTTTTCTGAAATCATCCATATTTGATTATATTCATATACTACAACTTGTTTAGCCATTCCCCAACTGATGGGTATTCCCTCCATTTCCAATTCTTTGCAACCACAAAAAGAGCTGCTATAAATATTTTTGTACCTGCGAGTCCTTTGTTTGGATCTCTTTGGAATACAGACATAGTGGTAGTATTGCTGGTTCACAGAGTATGCACAGTTTTACAGTCTTTGGCATAGTTTCAATTGCTCTCCAGAATGGCTGGACCAGCTCATAATTCTACCAACAGTGCGTTAGTGTCCCAGTTTTCTCACATCCCCTCTAACATTTATCATTTTCCTTTTCAGTCATATTAACTAATTTGATAGGTGTGATGTGGCATGTCACAGTTCTCTTAATTTTATGTAGCTGTTTTCAAAGCTAATTATAAGGACCTATACATTTTCACTTCTTTTAAGGTGGTATGATCTGGACATTTCTGGGCTGGCCGAGAGGGGAGCAGGGTGTCTCCATAACTCAGGCCCCCTCGGGAGGCAGTGGGCAGTTAGAAGCTCCTGGAGCAGGCAGGAACTCAGCAGGGGCTCCATTATGGAAAGTCTCTGCATAAACCCCCTGAGGGAACTGAGCCTGGGAGGCGGTCCTGCCCCCACCTGAGCACCAGAACTTAAACTCCCATTGAATAGCAGCCAGGCCCACTACTGAAAGCCCTGAGGCTAGGGAGCAGCATTTGAATCTCAGACCCCAAGCACTGGCTGGGCAGATCTAGGTGGGGATGGAGAGGAATCTCAGAAGTCAAGTAACTGGCTGGGAAAATGCCCAGAAAAGGGAAAAAAATAAGACCATAGAAGGTTACTTTCTTGGGGAAGAGATGATTCCCCCCTTCCTTTCTGACGAGGAAGAACAATGCTAACCATCAGGTAAAGACATAGGAGTCAAGGCCTCTGTATCCCAAACAACTGAAATAAACATCCAATGGATTCAGGCCATGGAAAAGCTCAAAAAGGATTTTGAAAATCAAGTTAGACAGGTGGAAGAAAAACTGGAAAGAGAAATGAGAGAGATGCAAGAAAAGCATCAAAAACGGGTCAATACCTTGATAAAGGAGACTCCAAAAAATGCTGAAGAAAATAACACCTTGAAAAATAGGCTAACTCAATTGGCAAAAGAGGTTCAAAAAGTCAATGAGGAGAAGAATGCTTTCAAAAGGAGAATT
>JAQQSK010012086.1:0-12012 GCA_028658325.1 Potorous gilbertii
ACTTGAGCCTATAGCTATTGACTGAGTCCAGTACTCTTTCTACCCTTAGACAAAACTTCCACATGTACATATCCAACTGTCCTCTGCTTGAATTTTCATGATCTCTCAAACCAACATGCCATATTTGATTTTTGTTCTTTCTAGTCCCGTGGGAAGTGTGTATCATTTTCCAAAAATCATTAAGTGCCTTCTGTGTGCAAAGTACCACACCAAATGCCATTGACCTAGATGAGCCTGGAATGTTCCCTGTTCCTAACTCATCTGATCAGGGACTATATGATGGTTATTTCCATTTTACCCATGACTCAGGGAGGTCACCTTAGTAAGAAACAGGAGATTCCGACCTCAAAGGCTGCATAGGCCCCAAACATCCTTACTCATTCAGCCTGCCAGCACATCCATATGTTTAACACCACTGGAAAGGGAAGGCAGATTTTGCCCAACAACTTTCTGTCACATGCTAATGGTGGTGCAACTTTGGCTCTGCTCCATCTATTTTCAGCTATTAACAATGTTCAAAGAGACAAATGTGCTTCCGCAGAAATGTCTTTTGTCAGATGTAAGTGACGGGGTCAGCGGTCATTCATCTTGGCAGCATGGACTTCATGGCTTCGATCAATGGACTCCCTGTAACATGAGTGATGAAGCCATTGGCAGAATCCACTCTAATGCCAGGGGGCCATCAAGGGCTGACATTTTCTTCATTAGCTCTTTCAATGGTCTTCTGCTACCATCTCTCCACCCTGAGGCTGCTGAACTTAGGGGATTGAAAGAATGGCAATAATGTATTGACACAACAACCTGGCAGGCTCTGTAATTGCTAATTAACTTTCTGAGCAGCTGGATATCACACTGCAGTGGAAGTATTCCAAAACACTAGCGAACTGTTAATGTGGCAAAAGCATTCACTGTGATTTCTTTCAAAGTATCACTGAGGCATCCAGGTGGTCTAGCATGAATATTCCCTTCCACAAGATCGGCTCAAGGATGAGGACTGAGCCACGTCTTTTGCCTTAAACTCCAGGTCAATGCATCCAAAAGCAAGCACCAGTTTTGCTCATGTGATAAATTTTCTTTTACATTAATTTAGGATATCAGTGTTCAATCCCAATCTGGGATGTGTGTGTGTGTTTGTGTGTGTGTATACACACATGTATGTATAGGACAGGTCTCCTCTTCCCTCCGTTTTCCTTCAAGAATTTTGTCATAATCTACCAGTTTGTCCTAATTAGCTTGGGTAGAATTGAATTACTCTCTATTTTCTTCAAGAAGCATTTATAATCACCTACAGAATATAGATAAGGGAAAGGATCATTAATCTAGATCTGGTGGGGTAACTGAATCCAATCCCCTTCATTTTTCAGACAAGGAAACTGAGGCCCAGGGAAGTGAAGTGATTTGGCCATGTTCACCCATGGGATTGTAGATCTGAAGCTGATAGAAACCTAAGAGGCCATTAAGTCCAATCCCTCATTTTCCAGATGATGAAACTGGCCAAGGGAAGTGGGGTGGATTATAGAGATCACCTACATTCCCCATTTCACAGTAGAGGCTCGTAGAGATTAAGTGACTTGCCCTAGGTCACATAGGCCATAAATGTCAGGCAAAGATTTAACCCAGGTCCAGTGGGGCATGGTAAAGAAGATCAAAATGAAAGAGGTCGTAGGTCTACAAAGACAAAAATGGTACAGTTCCTGTACTTGAAGAAGTTATAACCAGAACACTCTAGGAAATAGATATGGCGGCTCCCAAAAATCAGAATTTGCTGGTCTTGTGGAAATTACCACCATTATGACAAATTCATCTGGCTAGCATGATCCAAGCATCCATTAGAGCAGATGTAGGAGGTGAAGCACAGTTGCTTCCCCTGCCTCACAAAGCCAGTTGTGTCCCAAAGCCCAGAGAAAATGGAATATTTCCAGGTGAATTTCTGCACAGACACCCACCTCTCTGTCCTAAATCTTTCTCTTTGTCCAAGTTCAATGGTGAATGAATTGAGATTTCCTTGGGCAATCTTGTGTAGATAACCATTGGTTGGACTGATCTTGGGTGACTATGTTTGTTGGATCAGGTTACCTGGATTACTCGTCCACTGGTATGTGTTAACTTGGGTCTAAAGTGACAATACTTCATCCTCAGGACCGTCATCTTCTCAGAGGAAAGATTGTCTCTTTGGGTTCTCTTGTAAGCCCTCCCTTCCCTCAGGATATAATAGGGTGCTTTGTGATCAGAGGACCTGAATGCATATCCCACTTCTGATGCTCACTACCTGTGTGACCATAGGTAATCACTTCTCCCTGGGCCTCAGTTTCCTCATATGTAAAATGAGGGGGCTGGACTAGATGAACTCTGAGGTCCCTTACTGCTGTAGATGTGATACTAAGGAATTGTTATTTAAATACTAACTCTTCATCTCTTTTAGAGACAGCTAGGTAGCCGCTGGGCCTGGAGTCAGGCATATCTGAGGTCATATCTTATCTTAGATACTAACTAGATGATCCTGGGGTAAGTCACTTAACTTCTCTCTACCTCAGTTTCTCCATCTATAAAAAATGGGGATAATAACCCTTACCTTCCAGGTTTATGTTGAGAATAAAATGAATTAATATTTATAAAATCACTCTGTAACCATAAAGTTCTAGCTAATATTACTTCAAATAAATCATTTAAATATTATTATTTTAGCTATTATTATCTTCAATAAAAAAGAAATATAAGTCATTGAAAATGTAATGTTTCGCATGAAACCTGTAGTTTCTTTTCTTTGGGGCTCCTTTCAAGTAAAGGCTAAACAGCTACAGAGAAACCAAGACAAATGGAGCTCTATATTTAGAAACAAGAGTGGTTGTTGTTCAGTCATTTGAGTTGTTTCTGACTCTTCATGACCGCATTTGAGGTTTTCTTGGTAAAGATACTAGAGTGGTTTGCGATTTCCTTCTTTGACTTGTTTTACAACTGAGGAAACTGAGGCAAACAGGGTTAAATGACTTGCCTAGAGTCACACAGCTAGTAAATGTGACAGGAACAGGAGTCTAGCTGACTCCAGGTCCAGTGCCCTATCCATTGCAGCACCCGCTAGCTGCCCCCATTGCTGGAAGAAAAGGCCAGCTCTGTTATTTATTATCCATGTGACCTTGGGTAGGTCACAGCTTCCTTCTCTGTCAAGTTGGGGGTTAGACTAGAGAGCCTCTGTGGTCCCTTCCAGCTCTAGATATAGGAGCCTAAGTGTGACTTTGGCCAAGTCCCTTCCTCTCCCTTAGCCTCAGTTTCCTCCTCTGTCAAATGAAGGGATTGGACTAGATAGTCCCAGAGGTCACATCTGGCTGTAGATAATCTGTGATTCTGTCTATCAGAGTTGTCCTTTGATGGCAGGATGACAAACTTCCCAATGTTCTTACCTCAGAAACCTCTTAATCGTAAGACTCAGCAGTCTCCATTGCTAGTTTCCTTGCAGGTGTGCTGCTCTGCTCACAAGGGAAAGGAAGACAATTGCCAGGAAAAGGCTTGACCCAGGTAGAGACAGAGATGCCAGAGGACTTGCAAAGCTGGCAACCCATTTTCCCAATTGCTCAGCACAATGTTCCGGCACAGGTGTTTCCATAAAGGTGACACATAGGGGGATAACTCCCCAGTGTTGAATGGTCCTTGATTTTTCATTCCCACCTTAGCAGAATGTAGCTTGTGAATATGAAAGAATAGCAGGGGACAAGATCATTCAAGCTTTACTGCAAGGTGTCTTTATGAAGATTCCCCATATGGACTGGATCAGTGTGTTTGTTTCAGACCACTTAAGCAAGTTTATGGGCTAAGGACGACTCATGGGAGCCAAGCCTGGGAACTCAGCAATGTTTCAATTGGGTGCAATTTTGTTAAAGGATAATTTTTTGAAAAAAAAGAGAGAAATAAGAGAAAGAGAAAGAGAGAGAGAGAGAGAGAGAGAGAGAGAGAGAGAGAGAGAGAGAGAGAGAGAGAGAGAGGATGGAAGGAGGGGTTAATCCACTCAGTTTTTGGAACTCTGCTGGAACTGCATCGTCCAGAGTGAGTGAGCACAAGCTTACCTAATCACTCTTTGTAGCTGGTCTCAGACTGAGCTATGCCTTTTATCCAGACATCTCCTCTTCTCACCCTCTTCTCATACCGTATTCATGTCTTGTTCTGGAGATAGTAATACAATTAATACTGTCATTGCATCTGGAGGGGAAGTAACAATCCACTGTCCTTTGACTCCACTCACAATCGCCATGACTCTTTAGAACAAAATTCCCCATCCTATCTCTCCCTCCATTCCCCTATAAATGACTAGAGTGTGATCTTCCTGAGGTCAGGGACTGGCTCACTTTTGTATTTGGATCCACACAGCCTAGCACAGTGTCTGGTACATAGTAGGTTCTCAGCAAATATTTTCACTTCATCACCAAAAGGAAGATTCCTTTTCTTTGTTGGCTCTTCTTAGACATTAAATCCTTTTTTCTGACTCTCTGTCTTTGTCTCTCTGTCTCTGTCTCTCTCTATGTGTCTGAATTTCTCTCTGTGTCTCCCTTTCTCCATTTCTGTCTCTCTCTCCCTCCCTCCCTCCTCGCTGTCTTCCACGTCAAGCAACTATCTGCTATACTGAAGATATTTTATCATTTGTCTTTGGTCTACTTCTGTACTTCCAAGTCTCTGATTTCAGAGGTGTGGTAGCCCCTCTAGAGATGTGAAGAATAACCCACCTATACTTTCTCTGTTATTCTTGTCCATGTTCTCCCATAAATCCTGTTGACTCATTGGTCATTGGACAGTGATCTCACATTAAGGGTCTCAAAAATCGACATGATGTTCACAGGTAGTCTTAGAATCGTGTGATACTTAGCATCTTCTTTCCCCATTTCCCATCCCTCAGCCACTGTCACTATGCAAATGCAAAGGAAACAGAAGACTAACAGCCATTTTGTCTTTCTTCACTTCATGGGTTCCATAAGGTTGTAAAGTCCTTGAAGGCAGAGACTGCCTTTTGCCTCTTTTTTGTATCCCTACCACTTAGCACAGTGCCTGGTACTAACTGGTGATTAGTAGGTCACATAGAACTCTCCTGTTATCTATGCCAGTCCAGTGATATAAAAATTCCACCAAGAGGACCTTGTCAACTTCATCAAGAAAATTATCAATGAAATCACAGAGTAGAGAGGGAAATAGAGGTGGAATACATTTCCCTCGGGACATCACTTAAAATAATAGTCATTGAAACTCTTGTTGTGGGAGTGGAGGATAAGCTCCAGAGTACCAAAGCAAGTTTAAAGAAAAGTAAAAAAATTATCTGGTTACATTGTAATTATATAGCTGGGTGGGGAGAAAGGGAGGGTAATATTCACTTAATAACAACAGCAAGAATTTACAATGATGCTTTAAGCATTTTCAAAGTGCTTTACAAATATTTTCTCATTTTATTCTCCCAATAAGCCTGGAAGGTAGAGGCTATTATTATATCCATTTTACAGATAAGAAAACTGAGGCAAACAGAAGCAAAGTGACCTGCCTAGTATCACACTGCAGTAAGATTCTGAGGCTGGAAATGAACTCAGTTTTCATAACTAATTCCAGGTTCAGCACTCTATCTTCTGCAGAAAAGTAGCATGCTATAGTTTATAAAAAGCTGTCCTCATAGTCAAGAAAATCTGAAAGTCCCATCTCTGTCACCTGCTGGCTTTGTGACCCTGGGCAAATGGCTTGACCTCTGTCTCAATTGATAATGATGGAGATAATTATATGAATAATAAAATGGTTGATAAAATAATAGCCTCTTCCTTCCAGGGTTGTTATAAGGATCAGTTGAGATAATATTTTAAAAGCGTTTTGTAAATGCTTGAAGGAGTATGGAAATTTTTGCTATAGCTGTTGTCTGACGGTTCATGACTCCATTTGAGGTTTTCTCAGCAAAGATCCTACAGTGGTTTGTCATTTCCTTCTCTAGCTCATTTTTTAGATGAGGAAACTGAGGCAAACAGGGTGAAGTGACTTGCCAAGGGTCACCCAGTTAGTGTCTGAAGCCAGATTTGAACTCAGGAAAATGAGTCTTCACCATAAGCTGCACCACCTAGCTACTCCATTGTTATTACGAACTAAGAAAATGCTACCTTTCCTTTCTCTCCACACAAGTACATGATTACAAACTAATCAGCTGACGATGATACTTTGAATTTTGTTTTTAATTTTGGTTTGGTATGATGGAGACCTAGCCTATCTCTCCCCAGCTGACTCTCTAGGACTATTTAGTGCAAATTAGGTACTGCATTGATAAAGGGAGTTACTGTACTTGGAACTCCCTACGTGCTAAAATCACTGATGTAATTTTAAAAAGGACATTTACTACATTTAACTGCTGTGTAAAGTTTTCTAGACTAGTTGTCTCCACCTTGATTTGCTAGTCCCGGCTCTTCCACTAACTAGCTGTGTGACTTTGTGTTAATCATTTCACTGATGTGGGCTTTATACCTCAAAGCATTGTTTGGAGCATCTGTTCTTTGTCTTTGTTTTCAAGGAGGACCAGTGACATCACAGAGTGATGTTTTGAATTGTGTGTAAACTGAATTTAAGTGAGACAGAGTTGCACCAAGTCATCAGCCTCACTCACTCTTCCAAAGTCACCAAAGTCCAGTGGTAGGACAAAAGTCACAACAAATGGTGATGTCCCAGGATGCAGTGGATGACCTTGGCATCTTGGATGGCTGACCAACTTCTGAGTCTCCACAAATTGGAACAGATCATTCTCATCTGCCTGATGTGGATACAAACAGTCCCCTAAGGGTTACATTCCCAGGTCCCCTGAACGGGGTTGAGGATCATTCTGTAGATCCTATAACTTGAGGGTTAATGCCCTTTCCCCCTTATCTTGAAATACCATACAACTTGGACCAAAAGAATTACTTTTGTCCCCATTATCCTGTGTCCCCTAGCCTGTCATTCATCTTCCTCATCCTGTGTCATGATGTTTCCTTATCTTTCAAGCACTTCCTCAACTTGTTTGTACTTATCCTCTCCCTAGATCTCCAACCCCCATAAGAAGACCTAAAAATTACATCATCATCCCGAATATCTCTATATAAGCATAACTCCTCCAAATATTGGGATATATTTTAGTTTTCTTGCTAAGCAAGCCTGTGATGGTTTTTTCCATGTAGGATAATAAAGCTCCCATTGGTTAAGTGGAAAGAGAAGGTCTGAGTGAATTCTTTCACATCTGAATCAGCTTTCCCAACTCTAACCTCAAAATATCCATTCCACCAGAGGAAGTGCTTGGGATAGACAACCCCCTAACTCACTTACCGATTCAAGGCCTATTGGCTACCCTCAAGCTGCTTTAGCCATTCTTCCAAGAGTTTTACAGGCTGGGACCACTGAACTTGCTACGGTTTCTTGGAGACACAGGTGAGGGTTGGGTGACCAGTTGAATCGCAAAGGTGGATGATCGGTCCTGAAAAGGGCTTGGTAGCCCTCACGCTAGTAGTGCTGGTCATCCCTGAAGATCCCATAGACCCCAAATGAGCATCTAATGAGATTCCAGAGGTAAAACACTTAGTCAATCAGTCCTTGTACATTTATTAAATGCTTCACTTGTGCCAGGAAATATGCTAAATGCTGCAGATACAATAAGAGCAAAAACTCCCACAAACTCAAAGCACTATGCTAGTATTAGCCCAACAATGACGATAACCATAGCCTCTGGGCAGAAAGACAGCCCAGGGGGAATCCAGGCCCGACAGTTTAGATATGAATTCACTTTCCTAGACCAGCCTCATCCTTCCATTTGGTCTCAAGGTCTTTGAACTATTGCCAGAGATGATGACTCCTCATTCAAAGTGTGATGGTAATTCAGGGAAGAATTAGGAATTTTTTTGACCCCATAAAATGCGTTAGGAGAAGATTGGATTCTGGTTCCAGGAGAGATTGCTGTCTATAAAACTGGAGGGAGCCCATACCTGAATGAAAAGGCAACCAGTATTTGACTCCAAAGTCCAGGCTTACCAAACAGGCTGATTGAAAAAGGACACTTTTCCTAATGGCATATTTGATTCTGACTCTGCCATAAGGAGCATGAGCTTTCAAGGTCATTCTGTAAATCACTCTGTAATCTCTCCTGACCCACTTTATCTGATCCTTTACATTAATTTGCTTGGAATAGGAAAAAGACAGGGACCATCTCTGTTAACCCCCTAGAGCCCTGCTCCTTACTGTTTTTGTGCCATGAACATGCAAAGACTCTCTCATGATCTGGATAAGCCTATGGCCCCCATCTCAGAATGTTATTAAATGCATCATATAGAATATATAGAATTACAAAGGAAACTAATTATGTAATTATTGTTGTTGGTCAATCATTTCAGTCATGTCTGATTCTCCAAACCCCATTTAGTTTTTTGGGTTTCTTTTAGGGCAAAGATATTGAAGTGGTTTACCATTTCCTTTTCCAGCTCACTTTACAGATGAGGAAACTGAGGCAAACAGGGTTAAATGATTGCCCAGGGTCATACAACTAGCAAATGTCTGAGGTGGGATCTGAACTCAGGTTCTCCTGACTAAAGGCTCAGTGCTCTATCCAGTGTGCTGCCTTACTACCCCAATTATATTGAAATATAGTTGTAAAAATATTTCTTTTTTATTAATTTTCTTTATTTTCAGTGTTCTACAATCACTATCATGTGATTGTAGACTTTTCCCCTCCCTCCTCCCTACCTCTTTACACTCTTTCCCCAAGATGGCATACAATTTTATATAGGTTCTACACAGGCATTCCTATTAAATACATTTTCACTATAGTCATGCTGTATAGAAGAATTAAAATGAATGGAAGAAATCATATAACAAACCAAAATGTAATACAAAAGAAAATGATCCACTACATTCTGTGATTGAATTCTATAGTTCTTTCTCTGGATGTGGAAGGCATTTTGCCTTAAAAGACAGGGACCATCCTTGTCTGAAATGTTATGCTGAACTTTGCTGGGTAGTTGATCCTTGGTTGTAGTCCCAGCTCCTTTGCCTTACGGAATATCATATTCCAATTCCTTCAATCTTTTAATGTAGAAACTGCAAGGTCCTGTGTGATCCTGACTATAGATCCTCCATATTTGAATGGTTTCTTTCTGGCTGTCTGTAATATTTTCTCCTTCACTTGATAGTTCTGGAATTTGGCAACGATATTTCTTGGAGTTTTTAGTTAGGGATCCCTTTTGGGAGGTGAATGATGAATTCTATCGATGACTATTTTGCCCTCTGGATCTAGTACTTTTGGGCAGTTTTCCTTGATGATTTCCTGGAAGATGTTGTCCAGATTCTTTTCTTCATCATGGCTTTCTAGTAGGCCAATAATTCTTAAATTTTCTCTCCTGGATGTCCAGGTCAGTTGTTTTTCCAGTTAGATATTTTACATTTTCTTCTATCTTTTCATTCTTTAGATTTTGTTTGACTGATTCTTGATTTCTCATAGAATCATTAGTTTCTACTTGCCAAATTCTAATTTTTATCAGATTGTTTTTTTCAGTTAACTTTTGCATCTCCTTTTCCATCTGTTCAATTATTCCTTTTAAGGAATTATTTTCTCCAGTTAGTTTTTGTACTTCCTTTTCCATTTGTCCAATTTTCCCAATTGGGTTTTGTGCTTCCTTTTCCATTTGTTCAATTTTCCTTTTTAAAGAACTCTTTTTTCATACTTCTAAAATAATTGGCCAGTTTTTCTTCTATTTACTTCTTCAGCTGTTCCAGGAGAGCTCTTTGTGCATGTGAGCAGTTCATAGTCCCTTCTGAAGTTCCAGATGGGAGTACAGTCTCAATACTGACCTCTTTGGTATTCGTGTTTTGGTCCTTGTCTCCGTAGAAAGATTCCATGGTCTTTACCTTATTGCTTTGCTTCTTACTCTAGATGAGGACTTTTTGAGTAATGTGGCCTCTGGTTCTTTCAGCTAGAAGCTGGAGAACCCGGTCTCGAGCTGGGTGGTGTGAGAAATCAAGGGCAAGTGTCTTTTTTTCTTTTTGTTTTGCATTTCCTGGGATTAGACCTGGGGCTAGCTTGTTAAGTGTGGGGGAGGGGTGGTCTGGTCGCAGGAGATCTCAGCTAAGCTGGAGCAAAGGAAGCTCAAGAGCTGGTGATCCTGGCTGCCCTATTGTCTTCCTGTTTCCCCTGAGGCAAGCCTCTGCTCCTGGTGTTGGTGATTGCAGGGATCCACCCCCCTGGGGCTCTTCTCCTTCCAGTTTGCCTCCACCACAGTAAGAGGAATGTTCCTTAGCGATCTTCCTAGCCTCATGTGTTATGAGACTGCTTGCCCCTTCTGCTGATCCTACTGATCCATAATTTTTCTGGGGAAATATTTCATGGTTGTTTCAAGGTTAACAAGGGGAGGGGGAAGAGAGCATTTACTGATCACTCTGCCACTTGGGCTCCTGGAAGTTCAAGTATCTGACTTATAGATGTTTCATCCATGGGCTGATAGTCTCAGGAGTGGCTGCTGCTATCTTGGGCTGAGCAGCTGTCACTCGCTTGGCTCCACTGGTCTCCCACCCTGGGCTGCTGCTCCACTGTTCCACTATGCTGTTGCTGCCTCAGGCTGCCCCTGGGGCCTTTCTGCGCAGCTATGCTGGCAAGACAGCCTGTGCTGTATGCTGTGGGTTCTTCCATCCCCACAGAACAGATCCTTCCCATTGACCTTCCAGTCTGTCCTGGTTTGTGAATTTCCCACAGTTTGTATCCTACTGGATTCTGCACCTTCAAAATTTGGTCAGATTCTCTTTTTAGAGGTATCTGAAGGACTTTGTCTAAGAGTGTAGGTGAGTAGTTGCTCTCACTCTGCCGTCTTGGCTCTGCCCCCTGTAAAAATAATTCTTAAAAAAATTTCTGGACCCCAATTAAGAAGCCATGTCATATAGGAAAATTCACTTCTCTACTTCCTGCTGTTGAGGAAGAAGTTTCACCATGATGGAAAGGCAAGCAGTCTACTTCACAATGTTCAAAAAGAAGCAACATAGTAAAGTGTAAATTATACTGACTCTGGAGGCAGAGGACTCAGGTTCAAATTCCACCTCTTATACTCACCACTCTTATGACCTTGGAGAAGTGTCTGGGTCTGAGTTTCATCCTCTGTGAAAGCCAATTGGACAAGATGGTCCATAGGGTCCTACAATATCAAGGTCTAGGATTCTGTGTGTGATATTGGACAAGATGCTTCATCTCCTCAGGCTTCAATTTCCTTCTCTTTAAAATAAGGGGCCTAGAAAACTGGTTATTCAATGAAATAGAAGACTGTCAAGCAGTCTTGATGAAAAGACCAGAAGTGAATAGAAAATTTGACTTTCAAACTCAAGAATCAAGAGAAGCATGAAAAGGTAAACCGGAAAGAGAAATCATCAGGGACTTACTAAAGTTGAACTCTTTACATTTCTATATGGAAAGACAGTACTTGTAACTCTTAAGATTTTTCTTAGTATTGGGTGGAGGAATTATATACATATAGACAGAGGGCACAGGGTGAGTTGAATTGGAAGGGATGATATCTAAAAAATAAAATTAAGGGGTGAAAGGGTTATATTAGGAGGAAAAAAGGAGAAATGTAATGGGGCAAATTATCTCTCATAAAAGAGACAAGAAAAAAACTTTTTCAATGGAAGGGAAAAGAGGGGAGGTGAGAGAGAAAAAGTGAAGCTTACTCTCATCACATTTGGCTTAAGGAGGGAATAAAATGCACACTCAATTTGGTATGAAAATCTGTCTTACACTACAGGAAAGTAGGGGAGAAGCGGATAAGTGGAGTGTGGGGGGAATGACAGGAGGGAGGAAAAATGAGAGGAGGGACTAATTAGAAGTAAACACTTTAGGGGAGGGACAAGGTCAAAAGAGAGAATAGAATAAATGGAGGGCAGGATAGGATGGAGGGAAATATAGTTAGTCTTTTGCAACATGGCTATTATGGAAGTCTTTTGCAAAACCACACATATATAGCCTATATTGAATTACTTGCCTTCTCAGTGGGGATGGGTGGGGAGGGA
>JAQQSK010012087.1:0-12011 GCA_028658325.1 Potorous gilbertii
TACATATATATAGACTATATTGAATTGCTTGACTTCTCAGTGGGGATGGGTGGGGAGGGAGGGACAGAGAAGTTGGAACTCAAAGTTTTAGGAATGAAGGTTGAAAATTGTTTTTGCATGCAACCCGGAAATAAGAAATACAGGCAATGGGCTATAGAAACCTATCTTGCCCTACAAGAAAAGAGAGATGGGGGAAAGGAAATAAAAAAATATAAAAGGGAGGGTAGATTGGGGGAAGGGGTAATCAGAATGCACAGCATTTTGAGGTGGGGGAGGGGAGTGATAGGGAGAAATTTTGAAACTCAAAATCTTGTGGAAATGAATGTTGAAAACTAAAAATAAATAAATAAATTAGGAAAAATATTGGCATAGAATTCCAAATGTTTTCTAGAATGGTTGGATCTATTCACAGCTCCACCAACAGTGCATTAAAATATCTGTTTTCAAATAAGAAGTAATTTTTGTTTTAATCCTAGGAACAAAGGAAGCTTCTAGAGTTTGTTGAGTAGAGGAATCACTTGGTCAGATCTGTGCTTATGGAAAATTATTTTGGCAACAATCAATTTGGCAGCAATAGGATGAAATGGAATGATGAGAAACTTGAGACAGAGTGATTAAAAATCTGTTGCAATAATCTAGGCAAGAGACTATAAGGGCCTCAGCTAAGGAGGTAGCTATACTGCAAGAACTCATGTGAAGACAATCTTCTGATAAGCTTTTGGGTCTCATTTGCTTCATTTCTAAAACGGAGACAGTTATATTTTCTCTACTGACTTGCAGAGTTGCAATGATGAAAACTTTCTAGAAACTATAAAGTGCCATACTAATAAGTAGAGGTATTATTTTGCTGACAAAGATCTGTTTTTTCCAGTAGCAATGAATATCTATCTGTGAGAGTTGGACTACAAGGAAAGCTGAGTGCTACAGAATTCACACTTTCAAATTGTGGTGCTGGAGAAGACTTTTGAGAGTCCCTTGGACAACAAGGAGATCAAATCAGTTAACACTTAAAGAAATTAATTCAGACTGTAGAATACTGAAGGTCGGATCCTGAAATTGAAGTTTAAATTCTAAGGTTACATAATTAGAAGAAAGAATTCATTGGAAAAGTCCCTGACATTGGGAAAGATTGAAGCCAGATAAAGGGGACATCAAAGCATGAGATAGATAATGTCATAGAAACAATGAATATGGACTTGGAAAGATTTCAAGAGATAGTGAAGGATACAAGGTGCTATCATGGTATGTGATCCATGAGGTCCATGATGAGTGGGACATAACTGAAAATCAATTGAAGAACAGCAAAGTGCCATGTAAATGTAATCTGCTCTAGAATGCTTATCTGTTAACTGATATTTAGAGTTTGATGATATGAAATTGCATAATCTCAGCACCATGAACCTATAAAAACAAATATGTTTTAGAAAATTAACAAGGTATGAGATTATTCATTTTGAAAAGGTACCACTTTCTGCTTTATGGATTCAAATGAGAACCATTTTAAGTGTGTATCTCATTGGCTTCAAGTTTCATATCTGCCACTGATCAGCTATACAATTAATGGTAAATCACTAATGTCAGATCTATATTTTCCTCATCTGTAAAACTGATGAAATAATGTCTATATTAGAACCACCCCCCACAAGGGTCTCATGAGTTAATGTGTATAAATCACCTTATAAACCTTAAAGCAACAAATAAATTCAGCCTTTTTTAATATGAGTCTACCCTTCCATCAACGGAAGCAACAACCTCTCCATAGATGGCCTTTGTGGGTGCCTACATCCAAAATAATTCTTTGAGGCCAATCTTTTGGCAAAAAAAAAATCTTTCTGCATTTACCTGTGCTAGTCCTCAGATGTTAAACACACAATTAATTTCAGGACCTAGGTCTAGCTTAGTAGGACCTGGCAGAGAGTATGCCTTGCCAGAAAGATTCCAAGAATCCACCTCTTTCCCTAAAAGAGGCAATTAGCGGAAAAACTTTTATTTTCTAGAAAATGAGGACAATAATCCCTACTCTATTTCCCAGGTTATTGTAAACATCAATTGAGACACATGTGAAAGAATAGAGGCTGGATATTAAATTTCATTGATATAGGGCACTTTCAGTGAGGAAATTCTACCCACCAATGCAACTTTTATTCTCAGGAATTTGCCTCGGACAGTGAGAAGTTAAGGAGTCAGTATTTATAAAAGGCTGAATTTGAACCCCAGTCTTTCTGTCTTTGAGGCCAGCTTCATATTCCCTATATCACACTCTCTCTTCTGGATAAGAGCACCCTTTGACCCTCCTTAATCGGTGAAGTACTTAAAAATTGTGAAATATTATAAGCTACATTCAGAGCACTTCAGTTTAATAAATATTTATTAAACTTGGAGTTGGATGTTTGTCTTTAAATTCCCAGAGCTCCTGTCACATACTAAGTACTAAATAAATGCTTGTGACTGACTGATTAAAGGCCCACTGTGTGCAGTACACTTCGTTAAGTCAATATTGAAAAAAAATTTTTTTCAATTCCAATTTTCAATTCGAACTCTGTTCTCTTATTCCCTCAGATTTCATTTCCGCTACAGGTCAATAGTGATGAGGTTTTTAAAAAATCTTATTGCAGCAGCTATCTACACTCCTGTGATTAGTCAACTATAGCACCTCTGTCCAAGATGTACATGATAAATTCAGTGCACTTGGGTTCTGCACTTCCTTAAAGATTCAGGCTTCCACTCACTCAAGAATGAAGTATAAAGAGATAACTAGCAATGCCTCTCGTACCTTCTCCGATTCCAACCTTGTAAATCTGAAGCTGCCCTTGGTTAAAAGCGCCTGATGTTCAATACTAACACTGCTCCTCTCCTTGTATCTTTGCCACACTCTGCTTTTCTTTGCAGATTTCAAGGTGATGACAAAAGAGAGAACAGTGTTCGCATTTGTTAATACCCACTTGACCCACAAAAGAAATTCACTAGCATTCCGCAGCTTCTAATTTAAAAGCCATTAGACCGTTCCGCTTGGCGGACCAGATCTAAATATTCTTAAAGGGGTGGTTTAATTTAATGATTACTTCAACAAGCCCCCTTTTAAAATGATGATCTGCCAAATTCAGGGGATTTGTTTTGGAATCTGATCTAATAACTGGCTTTGTACAAAGAAGAGCGTAGCCGAATCTGATTTGGTTCAGAACAGGGCGATAATCATGAAAATTACTTTGCATATTTAATCACTGTGAAAACATGAGTACAAACTACTTTCTAGAGATTACCTTAAAAAAAAAAAGCTTCAGGCTTTGCAGAGAGCATGCCAAGTATTTTGAATTACAGAGAATTATTTGGATTTTATAGAAAGCTTCGTGTTTCAAAGACTTCAAGCTACTCAGACACTGGCAAAGAAATATTTTTAATAGTGGAAGTAAAAGCTGAGCTTTAAAAATAAATGAAATGACGACGGGACCAGGTGCTGAAACTTGTACTTTATGCTAAACTCCCCAGTTTTGTAGGAAGTTGTGGCGGATAGTTTCCAACAGACTGTCCATGTGAAAGGACCATCTTTCAGGAGCTAGGACTCATCTTCTTCTAGATGTATTCCAGCTGCTCTCTGCCACCTCCAACCACAAAATCCCAGTCACCTTGAGGTGCCAAATAGAGGAAGAAGAGGGGTGCCATAAGGTGATGTAGATGAAAGAGAACTAGCAATGATATGGATTATAATCTTTAGTTCTGCCAAATCTTAGTTGGGTGAACTTGAATAGGGCAGCTAATTTCTAAGGGTCCCCCACTTGGTAAAATAAAGAGTTTAGACTAGATGTCCTAAAATGCCCCTTCCAGCTCCAGGGCTCAACAAGTTTAAGGTCTATGGTATAATGATGTTTTCACTTGGAACATTCCATGATCTAAAATCCCTCCTGATACTAACATCCTTTAGTTCTATAACCTAATATTCTAGATTTTGTGATTCCCAGGTCACTTTCAGCTCTAACATTCTATAACATATAATTCTATACAGTGAACTATACTGCCTTTGTGGAAAAGACTCTTTTGAACTTCCCCGGTCACTATAAATAGGTGAGGAAAAAGGGAGAGGGAGAGAGAGAGAGAGAGAGAAAGAGAGAGAGAGAGAGAGAGAGAGAAGAGCAGAGCCAAGGGACAGATCTACACCAAATGCACAGTGTAGGGTGTATGTAACTGTGCCATCAACAAGTGAGCTCACAGTTCCCATTTCTTAGTGTTTGCTCTCAGCTCCATAACTTCTTCTTTGGGAATCCTTAGATTTATTCCAGAGGAACTGGTAAATAGACTGGTACTTTAAAAAGCTCTCTGAAAACCACAATATTTGCACATTAGTCCAAAGACACAGCAGCTGGCAGACACAGAATGCTGCTAACATTATAAAGCATCAGTAACTAAGCATCTGTACTCAAATATCTCTTCAAGAGGGGGAAGATCATACTATATACCCATATATCTACACACTTTGCCTCCTGTAAGTGATCAGATATTTGTAAAATGAATGAATCATTTATAAATATATCTTATTAATAATAAATATATGAATCACTTATAAATTTGAGTTATTACTATTATTTCTAATAGTAAAAGGTATTCAATATTTCAGAAATATTTAGAAAACCACACACATATTAGGCAAATGGCATAGCTACTCTATAAAGTTCTTAGATTAATCACAACAATAATAGCCCTCAATTTTATAGTGCTTTGGAGTTTACAAAATGCTTTCCTCACAACAACCTTGTTAGAACAGTAATGTGATCATTTTGATCTGAATTTTACAGACAAGGTTCAGAGGGATTAAGTGATTGACTTAGAGGTGGTGGAACCAGATCTCAAACCTAGGTCTTGGACCTTCAAGTCAAGTTTCCTTTCTCTGACACTATGCCACATTTCTAAACTGCCTTCTAGAGACAAAATGGATGTGCTGTGCCCGTGTATGGTGATAAACCCACAGAAATGCACATACCTGTGTCTTTTACATACTCTTCATATATAGTGGGTATTCCTTGAAGTCTTACATGTCCCAGAGCTTCAGCAGTCTAAAGGTTAATGAACAAGTTTTTTTTTCCTCACATATGCACAGAACAGATAATTTTCTTTACTGTTCCTGATAAGTTGAAAGAGCATTTGACTGACAGACCAATTTGTCAATCAACCACAAAGTGTTGAGTAGCCTCCTCTGCATAATTTTACACACAGAGAGATCAAATGCGACCTCTGACTGTACCCTGGGCACGGACAGCCAAGGTTACTAGTCCATGCAAGTCAGTCAAATCCTCTACCCTTCCAGCTGCCAAACACTTCAACAGTTATCTACTCAAGCATGAGGCTAGTCACCCAAAAAACGTGAGAGGGAAGGAGCTGTTTCCACAAACATGTGCGGGGCACAAGCCAATTTGTTACCAAGCAAAAACGTAGGTGTTTTTATGTGAGAGCTGGGATTATTTTGTAGGTCTCAACACAGGGACCCCCATGCCGGCATCTCATGTACTTATCTTGAAAGCGATGTTTTAATAACAGCTCCCTTCTTCACATGCTAGCTCCTTCAGATGATTCCTTTGCTCAAACTTGAATTATGAAAATAGGTTGTCAATTACCCGGGGTAGCTGTGTAAAGGAATTACCGCCTCAGTCACAGCGAAAAGAAAACTTTATTTTCACCACTTTCCAGTAAAAGCTAATTCAGAATAACTCCATTTAACAGTTATTTTATGCTGAAATACTGAATACCTCAGGGAGTCTTTTAGGGATTTTAAAGTCTCTTTATTTATAAATGATTCATGCTGCATTTTCAGAAAAACCTACAATTAGTGTGGGTAGCACAGAACTCCTTGGGGAAAGGTAAAATATATATATATTTATATATATACATGCATTATATAGAGTCTTTTATCTATTGTTGTTTTGCAGTGGACTATAAAAAGAAGAGGACTGAAGAAAAAAGGCAGGGATATTTTGTCTAACCTTTTAAATACATGGCCTGGTTGACAGTATTTGTGTAGTAGTTGCCCTCATGATTTGTTCAACCCACAAAATTTTTTTAATACAGGTTTCATTTTGGTACATATTTAATGCCCCCCTTAGGATAAGGAAAGCAACTGAAGTGAAGAAACTACCAGGAGAACCCCAATCTCCGCCTAGCTGACCTGAAGGTTTTCATATGCTTCCTATGAATCCTGGTCTCTCTTTGCCTAAGGCCTTCTTGTAATAGAGTCCTTCTGGTCACTAAGTACCCTTAAATGAGATTTTTAAGACAGACCTTCAGTAGTGGCTAAATTCCTTGCCATCACTGATTATTTTCTTTAAAAACTGAATGTGCATAGTCATTGATTGGTTTTTTTTCTCTTGGAAAAAGGTGACATTCAGTTGATCACATTCCTCCTTTGAATCTCAGTTTTCTCAGGTGAGAAATGAGTGATTCCTATCTTTTGAACTCCCTTCTAGTTCTAAAATTCTGAATCTGTGATTCTAACGCCCTTTCCAGTTCAGACATTCCTTGGTTCTATGGTGCTAAGAATTCTTCCAACTCTGACATCTTTTGCTCTAAAGTACCTTCCTCTCCAACATTCCATTCTGTGATTCTAAGGCCTCTTATGGCTCTGACATTCTGCATATCCATGATTCTATGAATTCCACATTTAAAGTAAAACTTTGAGCGAATGCTTTAATAAGTTCCCTACTAACAGACACTATGACATTTTCTCACATAGACCAGTGTAAGCTTTTATTTTTCAAAAATGGGAAAGGCCAAACTTTACATCTCCTTTATGGTTTCTCTTGAGACTGATAGAGAAATTTACAGCCTACAATGCTGAAACATGTTATAAGTATTACAGGTAATATGATTACAATATTCAGAAACTATCATATATGCAGTACAACAATCCCTGTTGAAAACCAACAGGCTGAGTTTGAAATGCCTGAATCTTAATAATGACATACATGGTATATTCTCTCCATAGCAGACAGCCATATGTACCTACAACTGGGTTGGCAATAGCTGTTCTCAACAAAGCTGTCAAGTATGGCTGAGGCAATATTTGATCACAAATGCAGCTAGAACAGTTTTATCTGACTACACTGTATAGAGTAAAGTGTAGGGTTGGAAATTTTCCAGAAAATTTAAGCAGTAGAGAGAATTAATGGAGTTAATTCAGATCCAAAAAAAAAATCTCAATAATCCAAATCAGAAAGGATATAGGATTCTGACCCAGTCAGCTATCTATTGACCTTTAGATACATCTGTAAACATATAATAGTGAAATTGGTATTGGCTTTAGAATATAGAATATTAAAGGTGGTATTGAACCTTAGGACATAAAATAGTAGGACACAAAATATAGAATTTTAGATCTAGAAGGTGCCTTGGACATGAACTAATCCAACTACCTCATTTTACAAATGAGGAAAGAGACTCATAACAAAGTGACTTTTTTTGGATTCTAGGACAAAGATTGCAAAACAAATCCAGTATTTACCAGTGTCATTAACAAAGGGCAAAAATACATTCCTCTCTCCTCTCAAAATCTAATACTTCATTTGTTATACTGACTAGAATTGATAAATATTTGTATCGTTCATTCTCTCCCCTGATGGTGTGTGCAATCTGTTTTGCTTTATATTTTATAATTGTTATTTTTCATTATTAAAAAACACAAATAATAAAGGTGAAATAAGACAAAGTCATAAACAGATTAAAAAATAAACCCAGGAAATTCTTGTCTCCAGTCTGCCCTCACTCATCCTTTGTATGTTTTAAGTCTCTAAACATCCTATTACACAAAATGGAGACTAACTGTGATAGACCTAAGTATGGTACAAGCTGAATATAAAAGTGTAGTCATGAATTGTATTTATGAATTTCCCTTTGGTTCCCTCATCTTTTTCCCTAAAATAATGACCTTTTTCCTTCCTATTCATTCATTTCCAAGACTGAACCAGAAGTACTGAAGAACCTGAATACCCTAAGAGACACATAAGTCACCCGCAATTACAAGTTGTGGTTATCACACAGCAGTCGTTTAATAAGTGTGTGTGGAGTGATTGAATGACAGAGCCTGAATCCACAAATCATGGAATGGTTGGTTTGGATACTGAAGGAGAGGGATATTAATAACTGGAGAAGGGGGAGGGAGAACCTACAAATGAAATAAATACAGATTTATCACTGGAAATCTTGATGGAATTGTAATCGTTTGAATGAATACAAGTTACCCACCATCTTACCAAGCCTTAGAAATGATTATCAAACCTACTGAAATTTAATTTATCCCTTCCTCCCAATAATGTCTTTTGGAAAAGGGATACCTAAACTTGAATTATGGTCTATGTCTTAGGAAAAGAACACAAAAATTCAAACTATAACAAAGGGTATGAGGTTTATGTGTGTCTATATATATTGACATCATCCTAGTTGACAGGAAAACCAGTGCAAAGAGAAAGAAGCATGTGATTGAATGAAGTTCCCAAGGGTCATACAATCTCTGCATTGCATTCCCACTTTACAGTTAATAAAACTGAGACACATAGAAGTTAAGAAGAAAGGGAAGGAAGGAAGGAAGGAAGGAAAGAAAATTTTTCCCTGTTAGTCATCCTTTCTATACTTAGTTTGGCTGATCCTCAGACTACAGACTCCCATCTCAATCCCTGAGCCTATATTCAAAGTCTTTCAAGTTGTCAGAACTTCCTAGAATGTGTACTCCTCTGACGTGGACACTGAAAACCACCGATCATATTTTTGTAACAATATCACTGGAGGAGGAGGTGCTGATTTCATCCACTCCTTAGTCAGAAAGGAAACAGTGTGTTCCATCAAATATGTCTCTTGTTTCATGAAGCAATTAATGATAATAATTTTTCCTGCTTTCTTGATTTGACTGATTTTTCTAGAATCACATAAATGGCATGTAAACATCTCAGAAGGTGATGAAATGATCCAGGAACTAGGAGTCAGGAAACACTAATCTTGTCTTTGTTGTGAATTAGCTGTGAACTTAGTTGAATCATGTCACATCTCTAGTCAGTTTCATCATCTGTAAAACAATGAAAGTTGTCCAGATATTCTCTGGGATTCTTTCCAACTCTAACCTTCTATGATCCAATGAGTCCAAGGTCCCTCCTATTGGCTGCTTTCTATTTTCTTTGATGGTAAGATCCTTCTAGCTCCAAAAGTTCAATATTCTATGATATTAAAGTTTGAAAGATGTAGAACCTCAGTGATGGCAGCCATAAAATATTTGAATATTTAGAAGAAGCCCTCAGTAGTACCATATAGATCTTGATGGAAGTCTTATGAGAAAACATGGACAAGATACACAAAAAAAAAACAAAAAAAAAATAGAAGAGTTGTGACCTGAACCCTTTAGAGCAGGAGGGCTTAATGTTTTGTTTATTTCCTAGAACCCTTTAGCAATCTGGTGAAGCCTATCGTCCCCTTATCAGAATAATGTGTTTAAATGCATAAATTAAAATGCATAGAATTTCAAGGAAAATCAATTATATTAAAATGTAGCTACCGAAATACTTTTTTATTCCCCCCAAAAAGAACTGATGGTCTCTGAATAAAGATTGAAGAATACATTTTTAAAATTTATTTTTCTTGAGGGTTTTTTGGTTTTATGTATTCTTTCACAACATGACTAATATGGAAATGTTTTGCATGACTACACATGTATGATCTATATTGAATTGCTTGCTTTCTCAATTTGGGAGGAATGGAGAGGGAGGAAGGAAGAGAATTTGGAACTCAAAGTTTTAAAAGTGAATGGTAAAAAATATTTTTACATATAGCTAGGGAAAAATAAAATACTATTAAAATTCCATTGGGGAATTCTAAAAATGTTTTGAAATACTTTTTAAACTAAAAAACAAATTAAATAACAATAATTCTTAATAAAAGGATATTGTGCTTGTTGTTCCACTACATGAAATTCAAAATATTGGTTTGTATTCATGACAGGAACACTTTTAGGTTAAAGTGAGCTTTGCAGATTTCTGTTTCCATTTGGACCTGCAATAAAATAATTTCATATAGAAAAGAAATGCCAGACAAGGGGTTTGTAATTCGTGTTGTGTGGACAGAGGAAGTAACATCAGATGAGATGATGTTTTCTGCTATTGGGACCAGTGATTAATGTTACCTGGCACATAGTGTGCACTTAACAAATGTTAATTAATTAAAAATTGCTTGTTTCCCAAATTATTCCCTTCTGAGACCAAGGAAACATCAAATAAGAGCAACTGCCCTTGATAAGAGGGCACTGAACTAGATGACGACAAAGCACCTTCATCTCTAAGACTGATTATTGGATTCAGGCTTCTTCTAGCTTCAACTTCATCTTGGGGTTTTGTAAGTGTGCATTCCCTAATTGTAAGACAACTGGATTTCATGGCCTCAGTCACACCATCTATTTTACCATTAAGGGAAGTTTTATGCAAGACATATTTTTTAATTCTCTGATAAAATTTAGATAGAAAGGAGTGACAAATTTTTAATTTATCTGCATAAGCCTATGTTTAAAAAAAGTAAAGGAATGAACAAAAAAAACAGCCTAAAATATATAAATCATCATATAGGAGGTTAGGGAGAAGGGAAATCATAGCAAACTATTTTTAGATGTGCTTGCCCTCCCCACAATAACATGACTTTCAAGTGTGGTTCTATTTCTTACAGAAGAGTCAGTCCCAAGATACCCTCATTCACATACTGTGTGCTTGTATCTTAGAAATATCTGCTCCTTGCAGATAACCAACCATCCTAATTAATAACAAGAATGCACAATGGGAGCTTTCTAACTGAAACCACAGCAGGGAACAGATAAGAAAAATATACTGGAAATGTGGGGTTGTGGGGGATTTTTTTTTAAATTTCCAAACTCCATGCTGGTCTTCTACTATGTCATATGAATCATGGCATAATGAAACATGACATGATATAACCCAATGTGATGAGCCGACATGTCATAAGGAAATGCAAAAGGATTCATTATCACCAAGCATGTCAGAAACTCACACACATACACAGAAAATTACTTCTTCGTGCACTGACTCATCGGTTATTTGGTTTTGGGATTCAGATCTATATGATAATGATGTATGTAAATGAAGATAATGATCTTACCTTTCTCTGGCACCTTCCATTCCAAATGATGCTAAAATGTTTTACAAACTTAGCATCCAGAAAGTCACACAATGCACAGGCACCATTTCACCTGCTATTCTCAGTATATAGACACCAAGAGGGCTGCTCCAATCCTCTGCCCATTCATCATCATGTAAGTTTACCAGTTGAGCTAAATGTGGAGAATATCAAATGTTTCCCCGAAAACATTATTCGCTTTCTCTTTCCTATTCCTAATCATATAACCATCGAATGTCAGAACTAGAAAGGACCTTAAAACATAAAATGTTGGAACATAAAACATGCAATATTAGAAGTAAAAGAAATGTTAAAGCCTACAATCTTAGAATACAGAACAGAACGTTATCTATGGAATAGACCTAGTCTGCTCTTTCACATATGATAGAACTGAGGCTTAGAGACACAAAGTGACTTGTCCAAATCTATACCACTGATTGGTAAAAGAGAACATCTCCTAAGCCAATACTCTGCAATGAAATGGTAAACCTTTGATACTTAGAAACCATAAACATATTGTTGTCCTTCTTGATCCATAATTCCAGGCCTTGCCCTTGCTACATTCAAGATTTATTGACAATTGGCAATTTGGAAATAAAATTTAAAAACTTGAATTGAGTCATCTCAAGTTCTACTCTTGGCTTTGACATTGTCAGCTAGCTGACCTTGGGCACATGACTACCCCCTCCCTGGCACTCGTTTTTCTTCTATGTGAAATAAGGAATTTGAAATACTTGATCTCTAAAATCCTTCTAACTCTGAGGTTCTGTGAATCTGATTTTAAGCCAAAGATGAGTTTTCATAGTATTTTTCACATAAGTAAGTATATTAGGAAGTTGTTCGACCTCCTCAGAAACAGAAATTTGGTA
>JAQQSK010012088.1:0-12011 GCA_028658325.1 Potorous gilbertii
TTTTTCAGTAAGTTCTTGTGTTATTACAAAGTTCCAAGTCTACCAGAAAAAACTCTCGCACACTGTGGTGGTTGCTGTGCACAAAGTGTTCCTGGTTCTGCTCCTTTCGCTCAGCATCAGATCATATAAGTCCTTCCAGGCCTCCCTCTGTTTGAATTTCTTGATCGTTATTCTGTCTGGTGCAAACATCAAGTTTCTCCTCGATGGGCAATAAGGATTTGGATGGACCACAGCTGTCTTGTTTTGGCAGCCACTTCAGAAGGATGACCTAAAGGATTACTTTTAGAGAGCTATAAAAAAAATGGAACCAGTTTTATCTGAAGGAACTAAAGATAAAAAATCATCACGGGAAATAATGGAGCAGGGGGAGTGGGGAGTTAAGCCATGGACAGATCCCAAAGAATTCTGCAAAGCAGCTTTCATCAAACTTTTTTGGTGCTGGTTAAAAGATAGAAAAGCTGACCAGCAGTGTTCAGTAACCCAAAGATGCCAAATAACAGACTGAATACTTACTATTCATCAGAAAGTGCAGGCAAAGTGGAAAAGCAGAAATTAAGTTTAGACTAAGTTCTCATACTACATATCACAGAAGTTGTTGCTGTTGGGATATAGTGCTTACTATGTGCCAGGTTCTGTGCTAAGTGCTTTACAAATTACTCTATCTCATTTGATTCTCACAACAATTTTGGAGATAGGTGCTACTGTTATCCCATTGTATAGATGAGAAAAATAAAGCAGAGAGAGGCTTGCCCAGAGTTACAGCTAATAAATGTCTGAGGTTACATTGTAACTCAAGTTTTCCAGACTCCAGCTCTGGCACTTCACCCACTGTATCACCTAGCTACCCCAAGGAAATAAGGAAGAGAATACTTTTTTGTAATTATAGATAGGGGAAGAGTTCAAAACCTAATAAAGGATAGAGATGAGCACAGAAAATAAAATGAACGGTTTTGATTACACAGAATTGAAAAGTTTTTACATAAAAAAC
Source organism: Potorous gilbertii (assembly GCA_028658325.1). NCBI lineage: Eukaryota > Metazoa > Chordata > Mammalia > Diprotodontia > Potoroidae > Potorous > Potorous gilbertii. The sequence continues at coordinate 989 of JAQQSK010012088.1, forward strand.
GTACTTGAAATGAAGGGGAAAATCTTTGCAGTAAGTTTCTGTGATAAAGGTTTGATATCCAAGATATATCAAACTGATTCAAACATAAAAATGACAGCCATGCCTAAATAAGTAAACAGTCAAAGAATTTGAACAGGCAGTTCTCAAAGAAATAAACTCATACCAGAAACAAACAAAAGAAAAATACTCGAAATCACTAATAGAGAAGTGAAAATTGATGCAACTATGGCTCCACCTCATAGCCATCAGATTAAAAAAGATGGAAAAAACAGAAAAATGACAACTGTCAGACGGGTTGCAGGAAGACAGGCACAATGGTATACTGTTGGTGGGGCTACAAATTGGTCTGATCATTCTGGGAAGTAATTAAGAACTATATCCAAAAAGTCACTAAATCATGCCTGTCCTTTGACACAATATCACTTCTAAGCCTATACCCCAAAGAGATCCAAAAAAGATGGAAAATGCATAAAATATTCAAATGGGGCCAGGGATTCAATTGTTTGTCTATTTTTGTCTGTTTTTCTGTCCAGTGTTCTTATCCTAAATTTTCTCTGCCAACTTTGCCCTCTTTGGTTCCTGGGTTTTCTCTCATGCGATTATTTTTTAAATGTACAATGCTGTCCTCCTGTTCCTTCTACATCTTTTAAGACCTATCCTGTACAGTCTTTCAAGTTATGATTTTTTCTTTTTGCTGTAAACAATATTATGTTTCTTCAGTTACTTTATCTTATTCTTTTTTTTTCTAGGCAGCCTTATTCCCACAGGTTCTCTTCCCCTCATCTCTGATTCCCTCCTCCCATTTTGAATTCCCTTTCCCTTTGAAGTTTTCATTATTAGTTCCTTTTCTCCCCTCCTGCTTTTATCTGCTACATAATTCTTTTCCTCCTCCACTTTTTTCTAGCAGTTGCTTCCTTTTCTCCTTTTCAAGTATTCTAGAATATTGATCATTCTCTTTAATAGATAAAACAGAATTGAATAACTCTTAGTTTTCTTTCTCCAAGCACAGAAAATGATGCATAGTAACACTTTCTCCCTTTCTTTTAGAGTGCCTCAATCTGGAGATTAGCTGTGAAACAACAGAGGCTATTCCAAAACTGGAGAGTTCTCTGGGAGAGTCATCCAATGAAAAATTCAAGTTAGTAGAAGCCTGGCAGTGTGCTATTCGATTAGAGCAAGAAAAGGGCAACCATGAAAAACAATACGAGCAAGTAACAGTCACCCGTAGGAAAACATCTACGAAGTCCACTGACAATGAATGTAATATATTAGAGAAAGGATTCCATGTGGGGTCAAGTTCATTTCCAAAACAAAGAATTCATACAAGGAAAGGTCGACGTAAACATGATAAATGTGGAAAGAACTTTACACATATTTCAGATGAAAGTAAACATGACAGAATCTTTTCTAAGAAGAAACTCTGCAACTATAATAAATGCAGTAAGTCATTCCATTACCATTCACACCTAATGCAGCATTACAGAAAATATACTGAAGAAAAAGCACATGAGAATGGGAAAATCTTCAGCAACACCTTATCGCTTACAACTTGTCTGACAATTCATGCTACAGAGAAATTTTTTCAGTGTACCGAATGTGGAAAAGCCTTCAGTTGCAAATCTAGTCATATTCTGTATCAGAGAATTCATTCTGGAGAGGAATCCTTTGCATGTAAGGAATGTGTGAAATCCTATAGAAGTAGTATATCTCTTATTAAACCTAAAAGATTTCATATTGAAGAGAAACACTTTGAATGTAGCGAATGTGGAAAATCCTTCCGTCATTGTAGAAACCTTGACGAACATAAGAAAATTCATACTGGAGAGAAAATCTTTGAAAGTACTGATCGTGGAAAATACTTTAAACATTGTAAAAACCTTGACAAACATAAAAGAATGAATACTGGAAAGAAACCCTTTGAATGTAATGAATGTGGGAAATTCTTCTGTCATTACCGAAGTCTTCACAGACACAAGAAAATTCATACTAGAGAGAAAAACTTTGAATGCGTTGAGTGTGGAAAATACTTTAGTCATTTTAGAAACCTTGATAGACATAAAAGAATTCATACTGGAGAGAAACCTTTTAAATGTAATGAATGTGGAAAATCCTTTAGCTATAGGACTCTACTTACTCATCATTATAGAATCCATACTGGAGAGAAACCCTTTAAATGTAATGAATGTGGGAAATCCTTTAGAGGACGTGGGCACCTTAATAGACATATAGTAATTCATACTGGAGAGAAATCCTTTGAATGTGATGAATGTGGGGAAGCCTTTAGAAGGAGTGAATCCCTTAATAATCATAAGAGAATTCATACTGGAGAAAAACCTTTTAAATGTAATGAATGTGGAGAATCCTTTAGAAGGAATGAATACCTTACAAAACATAATAGAATTCATACTGGAGAGAAACCCTTTAAATGTAAAGAATGTGGGAGATACTTTAGAAGAAGTGAATCCCTTACTAAACATAAGAGAATTCATACTGGAGAGAAACCTTTTAAATGTGATGACTGTGGGAAATACTTTAGGAGGAGTGACTCTCTTACTACACATAAAAGAATTCATACTGGAGAAAAACCTTTTAAATGTAATGAATGTGGGAAATGCTTTAAACAGTATGGAAACCTTAGCAGCCATAAAAGAATTCATAGTGGAGAGAAACCTTTTGAATGTAGTGAATGTGGAAAATCTTTTCGTCAGTGTGGAGACCTTACTAAACATAAGAGATTTCATACTGAAGAGAAATCATTTAAATGTAGTGAATGTGAGAAGTCTTTTTACCATTGTCAAGACCTTGATGGACATAAGAGAATACACAATGGAGAAAAACTTTTTGAATGCAATGAATGTGGGAAAATCTTTAGAAGGATTGTATCCCTTTCTAGACATAGGAGAATTCATACTGAATAGAAACCTTTTGGATGTGGTGATTGTAAGAACTCTTATAAATGAATGTCTGATAAAGATCTGATATAAAAGATTTATAGGGAATTGATACATAAAAATAAATTGTATTCCCTTTTTACAGTGATTAAAGAATGTGAACAAAGAATTTGCAAAAGATTTGCACTCCACAACATTCATGTGAAAGAATGTTTCAGGTCACTAATAATAAGAGAAAGACAAGAAAACAATTATGATTTCATTTCATACCTTTTAAACCAACAAAGATGACAAAAGACAAAATAGTAGATGTTTGAAAGGCTTGACAAAGAAAAGTATGTTAACATGTGGTTAACAGAGCTGTGAATTGATCAAATCATTCTGGAAAAAACATTTGGAATTCTATTTTTAAAAATCATTAACTATTTTTAAAAATCATAATACCCTTTAATTTGATAATACCACTAGTAGGAGATCAGAAAGAAATAAAGCAGTGCATATATATATCAGACTTTTTTTGATACATTGCTTCACTTTACTGAACTATTACCTACCTCCCTTTTTTATTCATTATTATATGGCAACCTTTTGGAAAGGGAAATAAAAGGATACAGTGGGAAATATGGGTGATGTAAAAATAAAATATATCAATAAACATTTTTTCAAAGGCAGGAAGATTCCATTTTCATGAAAATTCTTATAGTAGGACCTTTTCTCTAACAGCAAAGAACTAAAAACAAAGTGATTGGGGAATAACTGTGACATATGAATTGCTGAAATATTACTGCACCATAAATCACCAATGTGTAGAATTCATAGAAGCATCAGAAGATTTTTATGAACTGATGCATAGTGAAGAAGCAAAACTAGGAGAATTTTTTTACACAATGACCACAGTAATTAAAGGGGAGGGAGGACTGAAAGACTTTAGAACTCTAATAGACATAGTGATCAGTCACCACTTCAGAAGACCAAAGGTGAAGTATACCTTATCCCCTCCCCTGAACTGAAAGTTCTAGAATGAGGCATATGTTTTCAGACATAGCCAGTGTTTTGTTTCGTTTGACTATACTCATAGTTACAGGAGGTGTTCGCAGGGAGGATGGGAAGGTCATTGGTCACTGGAAAGAATGACAATAAAAAAATAAAAGCATCAACACCTTTTGTAAAGGGAGAGTATCTTTTGATAGAGCAGTTACTACAGTAAGATGATTCATAGGGATAGGGACTAGATTTGTGATTTCATTGGTATAGGGAACTCCTAGTTAAGCTTCTACCAATGCAACTTGGCACCTTTTCTTCAACGGATCATCTTGGGGAATTGTTTAGTCAGTCAACAAGCATTTATTAAATGCTTACTATGTGCCATGTGCAGTGCTAAAGGGAATACAAAGAAATGAAAAACACTGTCCCTGCCCCCAAGGAGTACACATTCTTCCAAAGGAGACAATGTGTAAAACTATATTAGTCAATAAGCACTTATTAAGCCCTTTCTACATGCCAGGCACTGTGCTACCTGCTGGGATACAAAGAAAGGTAAAATTAATTCCTGCCTTGTAAAGTTCACACTCATGAGGGAGATAATATGCAAAAAAAATGTACATGCAAAATACGTACAATGTAAATGGAAAGTAATCACAGATGGAAGGTGTGTGTGTTCGTTCTTCATTGCCGAAGAAGACCATGCCATCAGAGAAATAATGACATGACTTGCACTTGACTTTGTTTTGAGTGAGGGAGGGCTGTGCAGGTCACCAGCCTCACTTCTCCTTCAGAGACATCTGAATCCAGTGACCAGATATTCATCAGGATGACTGGAGATGACCCAAGATGAGGCAGTTAGGGTTAAGTGACTTGCCCAAGATCACACAGCTATTGAGTGTCAAGTGTCTGAGGTGAGATTTGAAGTCAGGTCCTCCTGACGCCTGCATTGGTGCTTTATCCACAATACCACCTAACTGCACTAATTGGATGAAAGAGGAGGAGGAAATGAGAAAGGTCTCCCTGCATAAGAGGTGTGTACAAGACATGTTCTGAGTACAGGCCTGGAGCAGGGAGGTTACATTACTTGCCTACTACAGTCACCACCAGGTTTGTTACAGAGGCAGCACTTGACCTCATGTCTTCTGGGCTTTGAGGCCAGCTCTTTATCTACTATTTAAACTACCTCTTTCTCTGCCACATAATTCATATTGATAAAAGAACTGCTGTATGTGTTGAAAGTGAGATATGCTCTAGGTATCTTGGTAAACTTGATAGATAGTAAGATACTTATACTGCAAAGAAACACTACTCCATTCCCACTATCGTAACTTAAATCTTCAAACTTTCTGTGCTGCAAATGCTCCTGTCTATCACGTCCTTTAAAAAAACTTCCCATACTCTACTATCCTTTCAAACTATAACCCTACATCTCCTCCTGTTCTCAGCCGAACTACTAGACAAAACTGTCACACTCAGTGCCTCCATTTCCTGTCCTTTCACTTCTCAAGCTTTTAAAAACAGTATTTTATTTTTTTCCCAATTACATGTAAAGACAACTTTTAAAATTAATTTTTTAGTTTTTTTAGTTCCAAATGGTTACTTTTACTTCCCCTCCCTATGATGGTAGGGAGATTGACATGAATTTTATATGTGCAGTCATGTAAAATATTTCCATATTAGTCATGTTGTGAAAGAAGAAATAGACCAATAGAAAAAAAACATTAAAAAATCAAGTGAAAAACAGTTGTTTCCATCTGCAATCTGAATCTTTTGGAATTGCCTCAGATTATTATATTGTTGGGTATAGCTAAGCCATTCACAGTTTTCAACCCTTTTCTGACTTCCAGCCTCTTTACACAACTGAAATTGCTCTCTGTAGTTATCAATGATCTTTTTATCACTGAATGCTTTTCTCAATACCTTCTTTTTTATATCTCTACAACATTTGACACTTGTTTACTAATTTTCTTCTTGAATATTCATCCACAGACTGTATCTTAGACCTTTTCTACAGTATCCCATGTCTTCATCTTAAAACTTCACTCATATTTTTTTAAATCAAATTAACCAATGACTTTATTTTTCCCATAAAACAGCTTTCAGTTTTATTAGCTCAATATGCTTACTTTCAATTTTATTAATCTCTGATTTTCATTTTGCTGTTTAATTAGGGATTTTTAATTTGTTCTTTTTCTGTGGTTTTAATTGCATGCCCAGTCCATTGATCTACCCTTACCCTTTTTTAACGGAGGCAAGCATTGAGAGATATAAAATTTCCCCTAAGTGCCACTTTAGCTGTATTGCACACATTTTAGTATGTTGTCTTCTTGTCATCTTTAACAAAATGATCATTTCTATGATTTTTCCTTTGATTCATTCATTCTTTAGGATTAGATTATTAGATTAGATTTTTCAATTAATTTTAATTACTTTTAGGGCTCTTTATTGAATGTAATTTTGTTGCTTTATTGTCTGAAAAAGAGGCATTTAATATTTCTGCTTTTCTGCATTTGACTGTAAGGTTTCTCTGCCCAAATTCATGGTCAGTTTTTGTGAATGTGAAAAAGTTGAGAAAAAGGTATATTCCTTCCAATTCTCATTCATTTTAATCCAGAGGCCTATCAGATCTAACTTTTCTAAAATTCTATTCATCTCCTTAATTTCTTTCTTATTTGTTCTATAACTAGACTGATCTAGTTCTAAGAGAAAGTTGAGATCCCCCCACTAGCACAGTTTTCCTGTTTCCTTTTGTAACTCATTTAACTTTTCATTTAAGAATTTGGTTGCTATGCCATGTGATGCATATGCATTTAGTATTGATAATACTTCACTATCTATAGTACCTTTTTGCAAGACGTAGTTTCCTTCCTTATCTCTTTTAATTAGGTCTATTTTTGCTTTTGCTTTGTCTGAGATCATGATTGCTACCTCAGCCTTTTTTTAAACCTCAGCTGAAGCATAATAGATTCTGCTCCAACACCTTATTTTAATGCTATGTGTCTTTCTCTGTTTCAATTGTGCTTCTTGTAAACTACATATTGTTGGATTCTAGTTTCTAATCTAATGCATTCTGCTGTCCACTTCTGTTTTATGGGTAAGTCCATCACACACACACACACACACACACACACTTACACACTTGAATATTGAAATCTATCTCACCCAACAGATAAATAGGAATGGAAGGGGGGGGGTTGTTAAAAAGGAGGGTAGATTAAGGGAAGCAGTGGTCAGAAGCAAAACAGATTTTTGAGAAGAAATGAGAGAGACAGAGAGAGGGAGGGAGAGAGAGGGGAAGAGGGAGAGAGACAGGGAGGAGAAGGAAATAAGATGGAGGTAAATATACAGTTAGTAATCATAACTGTGAATGTGAATGAGATGAACTGTATCACTCTCCATTCAATTAACTCCACTGTCTCCCTCTTACCTGTAGGATCAAATGTGAATTCCATAAGCATATAAGGCACTTTGCATTCTGGCCTCCATCCTACTTTTATAGCATTTTTAAACATTCCTCTTCTTCACCCACACAAGGATTCAGCCAAACTAATTTTACTGCCCATTGCATGGGATTCCCATTTTCTTTCTTTGTACTATCACTTCTTCTTAGAACATTCCCTTCTCACCTCTTTTACAATCCTTTAGTATTCTTCAAGGCTCAGAAGAATAAATGAATAAAGCAGTTATTCAGTGCTTACTACAGTGCAAAGAACTGGGGGTATAAATAGAAAAGTAAGGGAGTCCCTGCTCTCAAGGAACTCGCTCTAATGGGAGCAGATAACATAGATGGAAAGTTTCAGTGGCGAGCCAAATCATGTTTCTTAGGGTTCAGAGGAAAAGCAAATGATAAATGTTTCTTGAATGTCACCTCCGCTGATAAAATCTTACTGATTTCTGATGTTAAAACATTTGACGGTACTATTACTGGTGACCAGAATTTCTTTTCTGTGTCTTTAATAGCGGTGCTTAGAGCATTTGTAGGAGCATTTACCAGGCCATAGCTCCTTAAGGACTGCTTCCTGTGAAAAGGGCTGAAGGTGAAGAGATGAAATCCTTACTTTTCCTAAGGACCCCGGATTTAGGGTCCAGAGCTGGCGCCGATAGAATCTAAGGGGAGATGGAGTCAAGATTCTGGTGGTGATCTGACTTGCTGGGTACATGCTGCCTCCTATCTCTGCCTCAGGGTGTCTCAGCTAAGCTGGCTTGCCTGCCCTATGAGTGATAAGTTTGTTGGTAGTTGGTGGGCATGGTTGACCATTTTCCCACAGGAGTTGTCTCTCCTGATAACAGCTGTAAGGGCTGGCTTGGAAACCAGGCCAGTGGTCAGGTAGGTGCTACCACTTCCAGGGCTCCTCCGCTGATAAACATATCATATGACATTTGGTCAACAGTTGCTGCTCTTGGTGGTGGGTCTCTTTCCACAGTGATTTTTGCCATCAGTGATTTTTGCCATCAGTGATGCCTGCAAGGACTGGCCTGGAAGTAGATCCAGTGGTTTGGGAAATACTGCTTTTTCGACAGCTTTTGGGTTCAGGGTCTGAGGGAAGATGATGGTCAAGATGATAAGTCAAGTGTGTGTTTGACTTATCTGACACATGCTGCCTGCTGACCCTCCCTTGGGGAGCCCCATTTAGGCTGGTTTACCTTCCTTGTGTGTGGGATGATGAAGTGCCATTTTCTAGTCTTCTACATGAAGCATTTCCTGATCATTCAGTTACTAATGTGTCCTGTCTTATCTTCTCTATTTCATACATTCCTGCATATGGCCACATTGCCTCTTGTAAGCTAGATCATAATCTCCTGTAGAGTAGGGACTGTTTAATTTTTGTCTCAACATCTTAAATGCTCAAAATAATTCCTCAAAATAAATCAGGTACACACTGAATGAATGCTTATTGACTGACATAAGGAATGTGAGAAATTCTTTAAGTGGGGAAGTTTGTAATGGAGAGAAACCTTTTAAAGTTATGAATATAAGATCTAGTATTGTGGGGAAGCAAGAACAGCCAGGCTCTTCCCTACATCTCCTCTACAAAGATCGAGAAAATTCACCAGACTAAGTCCTGAATGGAAAGTCCAAGAAAAAAACCAGAGTGAGTTATTTTTCCAGCCCAGTTTAGCATAAAAAGATAAAGGAGTTCTATGGACACTGGAGATGGTATCTAGCCAGAAGCCCAACCTTGAAGCACTAGGAAGAAAATAAGCATTTAGTAACTACCTACTATGTGCTAAGTGGGAGTTAAGGGATACATTGGATGGAGTGCTGGTCCTGGAGTCAGAAAGACCTGAATTTAAATCCAACCTCAGATACTTGCTGTGTGACCCTGGCCAAGTCACTTAGCCCTGTTTGCCTCAGTTTTATCATTTGTAAAATGACCTGAAGAAGGAAATAGCAAGCCACTCCAGTATCTCTGCCAAAAAAACCCCAAAGAGCGTCACAAAGAGTGAGACACAACTGATGTGACTATAGAACAAGTTAAGCACTCTACAAATATCTTATTTGGTTCTCAGAACAACCACATGAGCTAGGTACTGGTAATATTTCCATTTTACAGCTAAGGAAAGTGAGCAGGTAGGTTAAGTGACTTGACCAAGGTCACAGAGCTAGTAAGTCTCTAAGGCTGGATTTGAACTCAGGTCTTCATGATTGCAGGCCAAATGCTCTCTCCATACTGCTACCTAGCTACCTACTCATTACAGTGCACAAGGACTTAAAAGGGACTAAGGCTGTAGCTGAGGGCAAGCAGAGTCCCCATTGAATACCCATACTGAGGAGCTGTGACCTTGTGCAGAGTGCAGGAACAGGTGCCAAATGACAGCTGTGCTCGTTACTGTCCAGTTCTAGGTCACACATCCAAGGCATTCAGGAATGGGCTTGTGCCTAGGAGTGATATTCCAGGCTGAGGAACAGTTACAGGCCCTAGGCTGTGTACTAAGCTGGGAACAAGTTCAGAAGCAAAGAAGAGATGAGTTGCTCTAACCCTTGGAATGAAGCAGGGTCTCAGCTATAGCTTCCAGACCAGTTGGAAGCCTACAGTGGAACAACCTAAACAAGAATGGCAGACCAAAGAGGAGTCTGTAGTTCTTTCACTCTAACTCTGCAGATACAGCTGACTGATAATGGCAGAGTCCAACAACAGTCTACTGGCACTTCCAGCCATGGGAAAGACATGGGAATGTTACACAGACCCAAATCAAGGTCAGGAATTTGGAGAGAGAATAAATTATTAAATATTAAAAATAGTAATATTAATCCATTATTTGTTTATGTATTTATATAGTACCTATTATGTCTCAAAGACTGTGCTAAGTGATTTTATTACAAATTTTGTCTTATTTGATTCTCATAAAAACCCTGGGAGGTAGGTACTCTCACTATCCCCATTTTATAGATGAGAAAATTCAGGCAGATGGAGATTGCCCAGGGTCATACAACTAGTAAGGCTGGATTTAAACTCATCTTCCTGAGTCCAGGCCAGGCATTCTAACTATTGTACCACCAAGCTGCCCTCCAAAGAGAGCTCAGACCAAGATGCCAGTGATCAGATCACTTTGGGGACACAAAAAGCTATCCGGTCCCCTGCCTGAGATGACCCCCAGATTCTAAAACAATATAACATGCAATACCCCAAGAAAGCATCAGAAGAAAAAAGCCAAAGCATTCTTTCCAAAAATGTACAGAGTCCAGCAATAGCCTAAAATCCAAAGTCAGGAAATAAGAATAAGAAAACAGATTTCACAATATTGACAGAGAAGCTCAAGATATAAATACAGAAGAAAGAATTCTAAAATATCTCAGGGAAAGCCTCAGATTAAAATACCATGGGGGTACAAGTCTAATAAGAATTCCTAGAAAAGAGAAAGCAAGCATTTACAAAAGACCAAAAATGAATCCAGATTAATGTAGTAAAAGAAAAATAAGGAAATAAGAAATACAGGTAATGGGGAATAGAAAGTTATCTGGCCCTACAGGACAAAAGAGAAGATGGGGTAAGGGAAGGAAGGGATGATAGAAGAGAGGGCAGATTGGTGATATGGGTAATTAGAATATCCAGTGTATTGGGGAGGGGGGAGGGGACAAATGGGGAGAAAATTTTGGAACCCAAAATCTTGTGAAAATGAATGTAAAAAGTTAAATAAATTTATTT
>JAQQSK010012089.1:0-12011 GCA_028658325.1 Potorous gilbertii
CACATGCACAGTTCAGAAGGCTGTATAGGCTGGCCACCCTGCTCTTTACTTTTGGGTGGATGTTAACTGTATCTGCAGGGTATGCTCAGAGTCTTAGTGCCAATTTAGATGACGTAGCCTCTCTGTGCCTTGGTGTCCTCATCTGTAAAATGAGAGGCTTGGACTTGATGACCTTTAAGGTCCCTTTTAGCACATAGTTTAGAATTCCCATGAATTTTGGCAGTCCTGTGGCAAGTGGGAATCAATAGTCTTTGAGAGTCGTGTCCTTCTCTGGAGTGGTCTGTGCATAGAGATCATTTGAGAACTATCAATATAGAAGAGCAGTTTTCAGATTAGGGGTTATTTTTAAGACCATTATTTTCAATTTTGTAGAGCTAACCTATCGTAGCACTGGTGTCTAATGCTGTCTCTGACATGTACCAGAATGACTGTGGTCAAGTCCCTTAACCTCTCCATGACTTAGGCAACTCTCTAAGACTCGGTGACTGACTTGCCAAAGCACACACAAAGAGTTCCAGAAGACATCCCGGATTCCGACCAAGCCCCCCACTCCACTCCCCAAATTTGTTTTTATTGGAGCACCGTTTGTTTTGCTCTAATCCGTAGCCTTCCAGCCTTCCCTGACAGAAGCATGGTCATTTGTAAACTAGTCTGAGGACTCATCATAGATTAACTATTAAATTAGATAGGAATCAGATAAGAATATACCTTTTCTCCCTTTATTGAAATTTGTCCTCGTGATTTGGCTTATCTTTGACAATATTAATTGTATTCAAAATTACTCATTAAGCTTAGCATTGCTGGCCCTGGCCATATTGACTAATTTATGTAAAGTTATGTAGGCTACCTCTAGATTCATTTTCATGTATACTATGATTTAAAGTAGATCAAGTACTTACCTTTAAATATTGTTTTCCTATGATGTTTAGTTTTGCTTTTTTTTTTAACACACATAGAACTAAGCTTGATGGGCCAGATGTAAAAGGTATATTCTTTGGGTCTGATAACAGGACAGTTGTTAGGGTTTTATTGTGAAAATTTTTTTGAGTGAATTTTTGCTTGATTTGTCCAGTGTTACCATATGTTTAAAGTACGTGTGGCTTCTTACAATAATCAGAACTGACTGTCCTAGGAAAATGAAGTTTAAAAACATTTTGATATAAAAAAAGTTAAAAAAAAACCACTCCCAATAAAGCCCTTTGAATAATGCAATAAGATTTAAAAACCCCACCGTTATATCTACACCATAAGACCTATTTGTGTTCTATACCACCTTCAGACTTAATTCATTTAGTTCCTAAGGGAAAAAATGCTGTTGTGTTTTTTAATCTTATTTATTTACCCTATAATGCTAATTAGAATTACCTTGGGAATCTTAAGTGGCCTAGGGCCGTGTGATTGAAACTGTGGTGAGGAAGGAGTAGGAATATAGATGAAAAGGCTTTGAGGTCTCTTAGGAGAGATAGCATGGGGTAGTAGATAGAAAGCCAAAAAGACCCAGGTTCAAGTCTTGCCTCTGATGTACACTGGTTATGTGACCCTGGGCGAATCACCTCTCAATGTCCTAGGTAACTCTAGAAGTTTAGAAATTATAGAGAAGTTTCCAACCTACATTGGTAGAAGGTATTTCTTCAGCTGGAAGTTTCTCAGGCCAATAAAATCCTAGGCCAGCTCCCTGTCCCTGTATCCAGTTGCTCCCATGGATTCAGGATCTCATGCTGGTGGGGGGGGGGTGCCCCACTCCACTGCTGTAGTTGCCCACCTCACCACACATTGCCACCCATGTTCAGTTCCTGTTTTTCTACAACGATATTGATCTGTGTTTGGCTTTCATCTGCTCCTTTTTCTTGGGCCTTGGCCTATCTTTTTCCCTCTGGATGTTTAATGTTCTCTGTAGACAGTTGTGAGATGATTCTATGTATTGTTTAACTGAAAGCTTTCTTCAAACAGAAAAATGGCATCCGGTTCTATCTGAAAGGGGTCAATGTCACCTTGATTTTTGTAAACGGTTCTGGTAAGCCAAGCTGGGTCCTCCCAACTTGAGGAGGGGAGGGGGGCTCCAGGGGGAGAGGATAACTGAGGGTTACTAGGAACCTGGCACTTGACCTTGGGTTAGCTATATTTAGCAAATACTTAACTATTTCAAGTTCTTCTAATGTTTCCCTTGAGACCAAATGCTAGTTTATCGTTGGAAATGAAGTCATATCTAAAATTTGGAATCTTGCTTAATTAAAGTTTATGGATGGAACTCCAAGATAAGCAGAGTAGTAAGTCCTTTCAAAGTAGGAAAGGGGAAGAGGAAGGGAATAAGCATTTCTATGATACCTACTGTGTGCCAGACATTGTGCTAAGCACTTTTTACAAATGTTATCTCATAATATGGCTCAAAAGGATCAGACATATTTGGACGAAAGGCTGAAAGCTAAGAGTGGTGGAGTGACAAGGGCATCAGACTTTGAGTCAGAGGACCTCCCTTAGACAAGGCACTTCACTTTTCTGGGTCTCAGTTTCCTCTTCAGTAAAATGAGGTGATTGAATTAGACAGCCCTTGAGATTCCTTCCATCTCCAGCTCTGTGATTCCATGTCTGATCTTGGGCAAATCCCTTCCCTTCCCTGGGCCTCAGTTTCCTTCTCTGTAAAATGAGAGGGTTGGACTAGATGACCTATGAGACTCTGTGTTCCATCTCTAACTCTCTAATTTTGTGTGCCCTTGAGCAAGTCCCTTCCCTTTTATGGGTCTCAGTTTTCTCCTTTGTAAAATGAGGGGGTTTGAAAAAATGGCCCTCGGGGTCCCTTCCAACTCCAAGTCTATGATTCTGAGGAGAATATTAAAGATACTTAGTAAACCCAATAGCTACCACAAATAATAAATTATAAAAAGCAGTTCTGTGAGTCCCGAGCTAGTACATTTACCTGAGAATCTTAAGACCTTCCATAAGCTTTAAGTTGATATTTAAAGAAATAATTAACTTTTATCTTTCTTTAAAGATTTCGTTGTCGCAAATAACAACCTTAGCTATTGGGACGCCCCAATAGGAAGCTCTTACATGTGCAACAAAGAAGATGTCATTGCAGTTTCTGACACCTTTCAGATAAATACTTTTGATCTAAGGGTGCAGCCTTTCAATGTGGTGAAAGGAAAGTATTCTACAGGTAAGAATAAGCCAGATTTTGTTCAGACTTTCTTCTGTGGACACATTATCACAGAAGCCATGAACTCATTAGTCTCATAGAGAAAGCAGGTACTTTTCTGGGTCTCAGGCATAGGTCACACCGCAGGCAGGACTGAAATTTGTACTCACTTTGCTCAGACTCAGTTAGTCAAACTGTCAAGAAGAGCCAAATACAAAGAAGAAAATGAATGAAGAAAAGGAGAGCATCTTTAGTCAACTTAGTTAATGGGTTAGACTACAGGTTGGCAAACTACACAGGTCTGTTTTTGTATGGCCTGTGAGCTAAGAATGGTTTTTCCATTTTAAAATAAAATTTCAATTGGATGTCAAAATGTAAAAACTAAACAGGCAATAGGCCAGATTTGTCCATAGTCCATGGTTTGCTGACCCCTGGGCTAGCCCACTCCCTCCCCTTTTTTGAGGACAAGTTTTAGTATGTGTTTAAGAACATGATAACTAAGGCCAACAGAAAGGGATAGCTTAAATCTCTCTTCATTCCTTATAATACCTGTACTATTGAGAAATCCAGTTTTAGTTTTTATTTTTATTTTTCAAACCTCAAGGGACCAGTTTAACTGGAGGTCTTTGAAAAATAAGGTAAATTTGCACTATCTTGCCCACCTCAACAAAGCACAGGATTTGAAATGATGTGTGCCTGGGCACAGGTGAGCTTTGGGCAGTGCCCCCAGTGGTAAACAGCATATTCTTACATATACTGATCCTAAAAGCAATGTCAGCTTTATAGATGTATTAAAAAAAAAGTAACATTAATAGCATTGCAAGATTATTCACTGTTGCAAATTCTAAGTCATGCACATGTTTCTTTCACTAAAATACCCTTTCTCTCTATTTAGTTTTGTTTTGCAACCAGGGATAAATAGACCATATCAGTTATTCCCATCTTCTGCATACAGAATTCTCATAGTTAAATATAACCCATAGGCCTTAGAGTATATTACAAATAAAATGAGCCATGCTATTTACTGATTTTGTAATGGGTTTGAATTTTGATTTTAATTTCATTCTGTGAAAATTAAGCCTTTCACATCACTGCAACCTAAATGTTTACTTCTGAAATTAATTTTTTCCCTGTTGTCAATCCTTCAATGGTTTGGATTCTTTGAGAACTTAATTTTGGGTATTGTTTTGTGACCTGTGTTACTAACCTTGCTTTTGGTTTCAGATTTCCATTGAGGGTTTGACTCTATTCAAATGTGTTTATTCCTCAATTATTTATAATAGAAATGAGCTGTGTTTTCTTCTCATTTGGAACTCTGACCTTACATGTGCAAAGGTTTAAGAATACTCATCTTTTTTTTAACCATACAATCTGGTAAACTGATACCATGCTATATTAATCCATTCACAGACTCTTGTCCACAGGTACCTAAAATCACACCAGGTATGCTTGAACAAGTAGGGCAAGATGTAGGAATTGGGATGGAAAATGGAGAATGTGCATTGATCACAGAAGGAGCAGTGTGGTATATGGTAGAAGAGGGTCCTAGATTTGGAGGCAAAAGCCATGAGTACAAGTCTTAGCTCTATTCGACTGCCTGTGTCATCTTCAGCAATTTACTTCTCTTCCCCTGGGACTCAGTTTCCTCTTCTATAGAGTGAGGTAGTTGGACTAACTGTCCTCTGAGGTCCCTTCCTGCTGCTATAGTTTTGTGATCCTATGATGTATCCTTGGGCAAGTCAGTTCTTTTCTATGGGCCTCAGTTTCCTCACCTGTAAGATGAGAGGATTGAACTAAATGACTCCTTAAGTCCTATCTAGCTCTTGATCTAGGAGCCTCTGGAGCCAGAACTTTTCTCTGTGACTTGGGGAGTAGGATGAAACAGCCCATCTTTTTGACTCCTAGGTATTTGTGGTATAGTCCATTGTTTGTTTCTGTGGGGAAGACGAAACCTGGCAGCCTAAGCTGCTCTGGTCCAACATTTCTGGCAGTTTCCAGCCCTGATCCCAAGTAAACAGTTGAGGGAGTTGGGAGGGAGTATCACTTTCTTCATCTCCTCTAGAGTCCCCAAGTCACCCAACCTCAAGGAAAAATGACTCCATCTGGAGACATTCACCCTCCCATCCAGCTTCCATTCTGGTTCTGTGGGCCCCATTCATTTCCTGTAAAGCAACAGGAGCAGACAACATTGAGGGTGGGTCTTGGGCCTGTGTTTGCCAACTCCTTGCTTGGGGTCATCTCCCACTCTCTGGGGCTTTCATCTGGCTCAAAAAGTTGCTTGCTTAAAACAACTTGCCTTTTGAAAACTAAGCAATTTTTTTTAAGTATAAGCAGTTACAGACGAATCAAGGATTTTGCTTATATTTACCATTTGTTGCACACTTTTTCTGTCTACAGCCCTGGCGTACTCACTGGATGATGACAACATTATAATACCAGTGATAGTTGGTTTCGGGCTTGCAGGCTTGATTCTCATTATAGTGGTTGCTTACATAATTGGCAGAAGAAAAATCTATGCCGGATATCAGACCTTGTAAACGGAGTCACTGTTTACCGTATGATGAAGCAAGTGCAAGTTCCAAAATTAAACACCATTCAATTAAAATACCCTAGAACGTAGGAGATGTGGGAATTGAAACTAGAAACAACAACAGCAAATGAAACAGCAACAATAAAAAAAACACAAAATAAAATGCATGGTCATGTGGCTTTACTTTCCTAACTAAGAAGTAAACTCATTGGGTCTCCATTCTTCAATCCCCCCCACAAAAAAGGAGAAGGGAGGGAGGTAGAAAGAGAGAGATTCATAACCAAATGGATTAAAGATCTCATTTTTGTGCTCTTTTTACTATTTCAGCCTTTGAGTTTTATACTCCTATGACAAGAGATAAGGAAAATGTTTAATAATAAAAGGAATTACCTGCACATGGCAAGCTGGGGCATTTTTTCCCTATCCCTTTCCACTTCCCACTGAAATTTGTACTTGCTTCTTCTGTGTTTTTATAATGACCTGTTTGGAAGACAAACTTAACGCAACCTTTGCTAATTCTGTCCAGCTTGATCTTAGAAGTACTTGCGAATGGATTTGGCCAGTGCCAAACAGTTTCTCATTCTTAGTACTGGATGCTCCCTTTAAAGCATCTTGAATGTGTTTGTTTGCTGTAGCTGTGAAGCCCAGAGTTACAGAAAGATTTCTTTTTCTCCTCTTCCCACTTCCTCTCCCTCCCCTCCCACTTTTCCCTTTATTACTGTGGCTTCTCTTTGGTTTTAAACAAACAAACTACTGGATAGTGATGAAAGCACAGAATCCCAACTGAATTCTATCAATTACATTTCTAAGTCCTTTAGCTCACAGACTGTCATGATACTCATTGGTGAACTCTCCGTAGACTGACTTCTTGTATCTGCAGTCATAAAACTAACAGAAGTTTCTTTTTGGCTATGATAGCATCCTTGCTGGTATTGGGTTGAAAAAGGGAATGCCCAGCTGATTAATTAGTTTGACATCTAGATGATGAAGGGTACTTAGAGTGTTCTGTGCAGGGCCTGAATGTCACTGTCTTCTTGGAGCAATGCTCATTCCCAAAATGCTCTCATCTCTCTTTCTGAACCAGCATGACTTTCTGCCTGACTTTTTTTTTTACTGCTCTTCCTTTCCCCCATTGAAATGGTTCTGTGCTATTTAGAACTTGCATTGTGGTTGTTTCTCATGGCAGGGTCCATTGGTCTATTTTGTACTGCCTTGTGTGCCTTGTGATGAGATGTGCTTGTTATCCTTTCATAGACAGCACCTAATTTTTATGAAGAATGATTTGTGTGGAACAAATGCTTTGGGGTAGAGCAAATCATTGGGGCTTGGTGGGTGGCAGAGAGCACATAAATTGATGGTCAAAGTAGAGCATAGTTTTTTCCTTGTTTTGTTTTCTAGAAGAGGGAAGGAGATACTTTGATGATGCTGATAAACTATTATCATGGAGATTTTGATTTTTTTTGCAATCCAATCATTGTAAATGATACGCGTGGGCACTTACATGCCACAAATCTTGACTGCACTATATATACCCTATATGTACCCAAAAGTCGGTGCAGTTTTAAGTAGATGAAAACAGCACAACCTTTTTGGACCTGCCTATGGAGAGGGAGTAGGGAGGGATTGAGAGATTTGGAGATGGAGAGTTTGAAACTGAGAAACAGATTGAGAGAGGAGGTTTGAGAGAGAAAGAGTGAGAAAGAACTTGAGATTGAGAGATTTCCCCAGACACTTACACAATGCCCATCCGTGTTGGGTCTATCTCTAACAAGCCTGTTGGAATGATGGCTATTTTTCACCTGCCCTCGGCCTTTGGTTATTTGGCGCTTTCACTCAGCTGGTACAGAATTAGCTTGGTACTTAGCTGAGGGCTGTACAGAGCCATAGGACCATGGTGTTCAAACACTTCCTAAAGATGAATTATAAACTTGGTAGCAAAGACTGTAGATGACTACTTTCATCATTTGTTAAGCGTAAAAAGAAATCTGGAAAGTCTATCGGGAGTTCTTAATTTCCAATCAGGTTTTAGTATTGGTGGCACAATAAGGAAAGATAATGCACAAAAGGCTTAGGGCCTTCAGTTTCAAACTGAAACTCTTGTAAATTGGGAGCACAGGAGTGAGGCATGGAACTCAACACAGTTGAACCAAGATTTCAATCTCTGGATTACATACCTGACTTGTATTTTAAAAATACCTCTAATTACCACTGTTTTGTAGAAGGGCTGATTTGCAATTTCATTGACTTGCTTCTTTTATGTGGATTGGTTTATAGATAGTTGTTTCAGCTGTTATTTTATATAGCTGTGTGTCCTTTACACCTTGTGTGTAGCTCATTCACACCACAAGGTTGAACTGAATGCCAAAACTGAGGATAGTAAATACCTTCATGGTGACTTACCAGTAGTTAAAAGAGCATTTACAAGAGGAAAAACTCGTCTATGTCAATATTTGCTCATGTGTTTCTGCTTAAAATTGTTTGAACCACTGTCAATTTAACCCACATATTGCTTTACAAAATAAAATGTGTTTTTCTTTCTTAAGGAAACTTGGTCACATTTTGTTTAAATGGTTCAAGCCAAGATTTCTCACACTGTGTAATTTTCTTTCTAAAGGAGGAACTTGGACACTCTGTTAGTGGAAGTGAGATCAAATTATTTTGTCCCTGGCTCCCACTTCCTTTCCCCCACCCTCTTCCCATTCATGTTTTCATCATGTTATTGGTGAGTTGCCTGGTGAAAGGAGTTTCTATGTTTCTTATACCAAGGGATAAAGTTACAAAGTAAGGAGAATTTATTGGTGGCAAGATGTGTATTGGGGAAAGAAGGGGGAGGCTAGAGTGTGAGGAACCCTGGGAGTGAGTAGGCTTCTTGGCATTGAATTTTTTGCCTTTGGACTAGATAACCTCTAAAGTTCCTTCCAGCTCTAAATCTGTGATCTCAAATCTCTGAGCCTATCATCTTGTGAACCTTTCCAAAACCCAAGGGGCGCTGATATTGTTCTGCATTCTCTGTTCCACCACTTAGGTTTATCAAAAGCCGAAGGCTCTTTCAAGGGTTAGCTGTGTTGGTCTACAACTGGACAAACTGCAAACTGTGTTTTTTTTCCAGTATCTAGAGTTTGTATACACCTTAAACCAAAGGTAGATCTGAGTTTACCTAGCCTCTCTTCTGACTTCTAAGATTGAGCGTGGGTCTTTAGTGTCAGAGGAGAACCACTTGCTCAGAAGCTCAAGGTGGGTTGGAACCATGGACACTCTCCTTAAGTAGTCTTCATTTCTGTATTGCACATATAATTATAATTCATTTCTCACTTCTTTTTAAAATAATGGAACCCTCTAAGTTTGAGATACGAAAATTATTTTCTTGATAGATCATTTGCTCACGAGGGACATTTTCTCCATAACTCAATTGATTTAATTTTCTCCATTTTGCTATAACCAAGCCTTTTATGAAGAGTTGATCATTGTGATTACCGACTCTGTACCAACCGTTTGACTTTGGATAAATCACTTTGCCCCCTTGGGTCCTCAGTTTCCCCACCTGCAAAATGAGAGACCGGACTAAATAAATGATCTCTTTGCTCCCTCTTCCAACTCTGAGTCTTTAATTTTCCTTGGTCTTTGTGGGATACTTAATTTTCATTGAAGTATGAATGCCCCACAGGGCAGCTAGGCAGTACAGTGAAGAGCATCTTCTTCCTTAGTTCAAATCTGGCCTCAGACACTTAACTAGCTATGTGACCCTGGGCAAGTCACTTAACTCTGTTGGCCTCAATTTTGTTATCTGTAAAATGAGCTGGAGAAGGAAATAGCAAGTCACTGCAGTATCTTTGCCAAGAAACCCCAAATGGGGTCACAAAGAGTCAGACATGACTGAAACGACTGAGTAACTATGAACCAGTCAAACACTTGAGCATCCTAAACCCTAACTAGATATCTAGTGACTTATCCTTTGTTTTCTAACATGATGCAACAGAAAAAGGCATCATCTTCAATCTCTTACTGTTTCACAAATTGATTATTCCAATATTTCATCTCTTCATCTTTCTCTAAGAAGGCCATTTCATCCCTCTCGCTTTCTTTATCATGAACTGTTTGCATCCATCAATAAAATGCAATTTTCTTCTTAGGTACCAGGATAGAACTGAACTGGTATCAAGTTGTTTTCTTTTCCAGTTTAAGTGATAGGACAGATGTCCTAAGAGCAGGATGATAATATTGCAAATTGAAGCTATCACACCAAAATGTAATTTTTAATGCTGTTTTCTCAAGGAGAGCTTAGCATCGGAGATGGACTTGTAATTGGTTTGAGGGGATTTGGGGCTTTGTAATAATTCAGAACATAATGGTCCCTTCTAGTTGAGCAAAAAGCATATTCCAAGTGTAAGTTTGCATCACAGCAGTCATGTTGAAACCTGATTTGAAGTATTCTTTAATTGTCTAGCATTTTAGGAATAACGGTTTGAAGAATCTAGTTAAAAGTTGTCTTTAAATCTCAGCTGCAAAATTCTTCTGCCTTGCCCAGTTATTCGGTTGGATCTTTTCTAATAATATTCTATTCACCTTTGCCCTATAACTTTGCTTTTTGGAAATAGAGAAATCTGTGCTGCTTTTGTGATTTTAAAATTAATCCCCAAATCGTTTTTTTTGTCTTTTCAACACTAGGTGATGTTAAGCCCTCACTAGGTGACAGGTCGTCCAGAGACTTTCAGAATGAAATTAACTTCGATTTAGGTTGCAGTCTTGTTAAAATCATGACCTTTCCATTGCTTATAGAAGTACAAAAGTAAATTTGAATCATGTATAATAAAATATTGGATTCTAATGAAGTATTTTACCTTGAGTCAAGAGCTACTCGAAATTAGTTTTTTCTACTAGTTGAGAGCATTTGAAGTAGGCGATAAAGTTCTTTCTTGATGCCCTGTTGCCTGAATTACCTTTTTGATTCACTTTACTCATTTATGGCTTTTGATGAAAACCAAATTGGTAATATTCATTAAATTAGGTGTCATTATGAGTAAAAAATATCTAATTTTGGAGGGAGATTAATATGAGCCAGACTCCAATTTGGCACCTCATTTTGCCACCAAAGTAAAAGAATTCAGATTGTGTCACAACTCAAGTCTGGTGCTTTATGACAGGAAAACAATGTATAGGTAGATGGTAGCAAGCTGCTGAGTGCGAATTTGGGTAAGGGAAGGAGTAGAGAAGATACGGGGCTCAACAGCATTTCACTGATCTGACACCCATAGTTTATCTGGATATAGGCGAGAAGGAAGGCAGTTTTCAAGGTCACACACACTTGATTTCTAGGAGTGAAGTAGATGACACTGATTGCCTCTAGTTTTATTGATAATTCTAACAAACTTTGCTATTTGGTTTTCAGGATGAAGCAGATTAGAAGTGACTAGAAGGGTTGTTAGAAACAAATTGAAGGACAGGAAAACTGGCATATGACAACCTAATATAGAAGGAGGCAGGAATTCCCACTGTATAGTAATCAGGTGTCATTTAGTACAGGGGGCCTGAAGACCTCAGTGGTCCCTACAAGCATTGTTGTGTTACAACCCAGGACCATACTTGGTGTTCATGATAAATGATAACCTCCCAAAAAAGTTCAGTTACTGTCAGTTTTCCCTTTAATAAGGCAGAGAAGAGAATAAATACATTGTGGAAAATTTCCAATCCAATATAGAAGATTTTTTTTTAAAGATGTACTGCTTATATGTCTATGTTTCACTTGGTTATCTGAGAAAATTCACTTACGTTGAAACAATTTATTTCATAATGAGATCAGGAAAACCCAAGAAGAGATGATAAAACACTTCCCTCTTCTCCAGAGAGAGACAGGGAGAGGAACTAAGACAGCAAGTGACCAACATAGTGGCTGTGTCTGTGTTGTTTACAATAAAAAAGTGGGGGCAGAGTAGGGTCCTATATTTAAACTGTTGTTTAAAAGAAGGGGGAGCGCAAAACCCCACAAACCAAAAGACATCAATAAAATCTATTTTTAAAATTAAAGTTAAAAAGAAATTGAGTATTCTGACATGATTTGATAACTTTTCATTTAATCTTAATTTTGATCGGTTTTCAGTTATTTTTTTTTTGTCTCCAATTTGCCCTTTTTCCCCATCTAGCTGAAGAATGCCGCATAGACCATGACCATGACCACTACGCTCTGCCCACAGCAATAGGAACATCATTGGGAGTATTACTTATACTGTTGCTGTTGGCTTACATTTTTCACAGATACCACAGTTTCAACTATGAGCACTTTTAGCACCTGGACTGACCCTGCTCCAGTGTAGCAGCATGTTTGCCACATAATCAAAATAAAGCAGTTTCTTA
>JAQQSK010012090.1:0-12011 GCA_028658325.1 Potorous gilbertii
GCTAACTCAATTGGCAAAAGAGGTTCAAAAAGCCAATGAGGAGAAGAATGCTTTCAAAAGCAGAATGAGCCAAGTGGAAAAAGAGGTGCAAAAGCTCAGTGAAGAAAATAGTTCTCTCAAAATTAGAATGGAACAGATGGAGGCTAATGACTTTCTGAGAAACCAAGAAATCACAAAACAAAACCAAAAAAATGAAAAAATGGAAGAGAATGTGAAATATCTCATTGGAAAAAGAACTGACCTGGAAAAGAGATCCAGGAGAGAAAATTTAAAAATTATAGGACTACCTGAAAGCCATGATAAAAAAAAGAGCCTAGACATCATCTTTCATGATATTATCAAGGAAAAATGTCCTAATATTCTTGAACTAGGGGGCAAAATAAGTATTCAAAGAATCCACTGATCACTGCCTGAAAGAGATCCAAAAAGAGAAACTCCTAGGAAAAGAAGTATTTCAAACAAAGAATTTTTAAGCCCTCTAACAACTCTAATTTCCTATATATTATTAAAGCAGATTGTCTAAAGAATCTAGTGATCTCTCCTCAGGTGACAGAAAAAGTTGGAGTGACATAGTCTCTCATCTTATTTCTTTTCTTTATACCCTCTTTTCAAATGAGAGAGTTGATAGAATCAAGGAATTAAATCCTTGGTCTTCGTTGTTCAGAGCCAACTTGAGTTAATGAAAACACAATAGCCTAGGGTGATCAATGTCACTAATGTGCCTGGGAAGAAAATAACAAAGGAGACTCACAAAGATTATTGACCAGCAAGGCTATGAATAGATTCAAGGAAGGCTTCTTGGTTATACTATAGACCAAATTAGAAGAGAAGAAGGAAAGGCTAGAACAAACATCTTTATTTTTATCTGTGTCTTATCCTTTAAATGTTCATGTATTTCATTCACACCTAAGCTGAAGAAACAACTACCAAGCTTGATTATAAAGGGTATCTTAAACATCCCTCTCAGCTTCACACCACGTCCCCCCCCCCAACCAATCTCCTTTCTTGGGGACTGTGACTGACGTGTCAAAAGGTCTAAAATTTTACCATGGGAAAATTCCTTTCTCTTCAGATATTGAAGACAGATTTAAATGCAAATATTTCCCTGAGGATTATTAATAACTTTGTATTAATACCTTAAATAACAATACCTTGTAATTAATACCGTATTTAAAATGGAAGTGATAAACCAGTACTCTAAGTGTTCCTGATGAGTATCTTTTGATTGAAGGTGGGAGGCAGATGTCCTGAAGCAGGTACATACATAGCTATACAGTGTTTCGCTTGTAACAATACTTTTGAGGGGAACTGAGGGACACGGTATGCACAGCTTTAACTAAGGACCTGCGCTGGGAATCACCACATATTTTGATATGCGATTTGTACAATGAAGATTAAATTGGTTAGTTATTGAAGACATGGAAGTAAAACTGTCCTAAAAATGGTGCAGTGGAAATAGTGCTATATTAGGAATTCTTGGTTCAAATCCTGGCTCTACTATTTATTACTCATGTGACTTTGGTCAAGTCACTTAACTTCGTTGATCCTTAGTTTGCTCATCTATAAAACAAGGTGATTAGACCAGATAGCTTCTAAGGGCCTTGCAAGTTCTCAATCTAAACTTTATGTTTGGATTATACTTTACCAAGCACTTCCATAACTATGACTTCATTTGGGCTTTATAACATTTCTGTGAGTTATTTTAAACTCTATTTTATTGAGGAGGAAAATGAGATTCAGAAAAATTAAAATTTGTCCAAAATGACACCAGCGAGTATAGAACTGTCATTAATTCCCAGCTCTTGAGACATTCAGGCCTGTGATGTTTTCCCTGCGCCATATCTGCAAAATATCTTAGCTTACTCCCTCTGGAGTCTTGAATTAATTCTCCTATATTTTTCTTTTGTTTAAATTATTTTTTCAATTAATAAGCATTGTTTTTCTCTCTCTCACCATCCTCACCTGCCCTAACAAAAAAAAGAAAGATAAAGTCTTTGTAACAAATACACATAGTTAAGCAAATTCAAATCCTGATACTAGTCATGTATAAAAAATATGTCTCATTTTCCACATTATTTGATCATCTCTTTGTCAGGATGTCATAACATTCTCCAAAACTGATACTCTGGAATTGTGACTGACCATTCAGTTTAGTGTTTGAATATTTCAAAGTCACTCATTTTTATAATGATATAGAGTGTAAATTTTTTCTCTTGGTTCTATTCACTTCAGTTACCATTATTTAGAGGAGAAAGGAGCCTCAGCTTACTGCCTTTCCATTTCCATTTCCACTGCCCTTCTGTCCATAACTTTCCATAGAGAAAGATGATGTCAAATTTGTCAGTTTACCTTGAAAGGAGTAGGGAAAAAACACTGGATTTGAATTTAGGATCTAGTTTCAAATCTTGCCTCTGCTTTTTACTACCTAGATGATTTTCAAGAAATCATTTAACCTTTCTCAGCCTTCATTTACTCATCTATAAAATGAGAGATTTAGATGAAGAGTTCTTCTAAGGTCCTTTACAGATTTAAATCTATGCTCCTATAAAAGTTTCAGATTTTGTAGATCAATGATTTATCATTGCATTCATATGCAAATATAAACTTTTCAATTCAAGTAAATTCAACAAACCTTTGTTAATTTTAACTTTAAAGATTCTCCAGGTCTTTGAGGAAAAGGATTTAGATTTCCTAAATACATAGTCTCATTTGTCATCTACCTATTCTCTCTAACCCTTGTCTTTTTGATTCAAATCTACCTTGTATGTGCTCCAAATTAATATTCCTAATAAGAGGTTGGATCAAATCATTCTCTTTCTTCAAAAACTTCAATTCCTACATGAAATTTACTGAATAAAATTCCATTGCCTCAGCCTGCTTTTTCAAGGCTCTTCTAGAGTAGTTATACAGTGTTTCACAAATATTCGTTGAGTTTACCTGAATATGTTTATGATCCTACTTTGATACTTTAATGAAACCATGATCTCATATAAGTGAACATTCTCTCCCCTGAAGATCACCAGTTCTCCCCTTCTTTACATCTAATAAGATTCTTGTCTTTCTTCTTTTCTTTCTTCTTCAAGAATGTCTCCATAGAGAAACTACCTTCTATACTGGAGGTAACCTATTATCCCTCATTTTATAACTGATGCTACTTCTTTTTTTTTCCAGATATAATTTACATGATGACTTTTTTCATGTAAACCATTGTTGATAAGATGCTGTATCTGTCTTATATCTTTCCATGACAAGTTGAATCAACTACAATTGTGATTCTTCCTCAAACTTGATCAGTAGAATATTGGTCTCAAAAAGATAAGCTCTATGCAGCAGCTAGCAGCCTTAGATTACAAATTCTCAGAATTGGAAGGGGCCTTAAAGGTCATTTAATCCAATTCTTCTCAGAGGATAAAAATACCCTCTATATCATCCCTTGATAGCAATGATCTAGTCATTCTTAAAGATCAATATTGAGGCAGAATTAAATGATAATTAATATAAATAATAATAATAGCATAAATATGGTGTTTTAATATTTGGAAATTTTATGGAACTCACCTTCCTGACCCCAAGTCTAGTACTCTATATGCTCTACCACTTCAGTGCCCTCTACCTGCCTCTTAAGAAGCCCATTCCGTTCTTGAACAGCTTCAATTGTTAGGCATGCCCCCAACCCTTTACAGTAAGCCTAAAATTACTTTTAATCAATTTCCATCCATTTCTACAACTTTTGCAATTTGAGGCTGAGCAGAACCAAATTAATGCTTCAGTCAATTAGTAATTTTTGAAATAACTTGAAGACAGCTATCTTATTCTCTTTAAGATAATTGAACTCCAGGCTAAAAATTCCTACCTCCTTCAACAAGTCCTCATATGACAGACACTCAAAGTCCTTCCTTACCTTAAAGAACTTTGCCTGATTTGTCTAAGTTATTAGCACTCTTCTTAAAATGTAGTTCCTAGAACTAAACATAGTACAAAAAATGTAGAGTGATCAGGGCAGAATACTGAGACATAATCACTTACCTATCCTTGGAAGCTCTGCTCTATTAGTTTACTTTCATGTTCAAAAGAATGATTATCTATCACATTGCACTGTTGACACATACTGAGCTTGAATTCCACTAATACCCACAGATCTTTTTCAGACACAGTTATTTCCATGCCTCTCATTTTGTGTTTGTGACATTGGCATGAACCTATTTGTAAGATTTTATGTTTCTCCTGTTTGTATTGGATTCAGCTCAATGTCCTAATATATTAAGAACTTTTAAGATAAGAACTTGGTTATCATGTGTGAACCAGCCCTTTCAATTTTGTGTCATCAGTAAATTGGATAACTTAACTATTTATGCCTTTCTTCAATTGCACTGACAAAAATGTTACAGCACTGGTCACAGACCAAGCATATTTCATTAGAGAAACCTGTCAGTATAACACTGAATCATTAATGACTACACTTTGATTTCACCATTTAACTAGTTATAGATCCATGTAATTTTGTCTGCATCTAGTCTACATCTGTCCATCATTTCTATAACAATGATACTAGAAATTCTAAAAGATCACAGGTCTTAGAACACTACACATTGAAGAGTAAAAGAATTAGGCTTCTGGAATATCATACTCAGCCAAGTTAAGCATAATTCTGAATGAAAAAAAATGAACTGTCAAACTTTCAGGACTTTGTTAAAAACTATTTAAAAAAAACAACTGAACTTAATAGAATATTTTTTACATATGAGAGCCAAAAGAAACCTAAAGTACATACTAAAGACCAGTTACAAGAAATTTAATAAGAACAGATTGTTTACTTTTTATGTATGTAAAATGTATGTCAAAGATTACTATTAGCAATTGGCTAGTATATAAGGAAGTTTGGGGTAGATCTGAGTATGATATGACTTCAACAAGTAAAATCATTCAGAAACAGCTAAAAAGAGCAATTGTCTTATATAAACAAGGTGTAAAAGGAAGAAAAGATACAGAGGAATTAGATCAGGGAGGAGGGCTGCTAGTTCTAGAAACCTACTTTCATTGGGAATGGGTTCAAGAGGGAACAATCCATATACATCAAGAAGAGTATAAATCTTCCAATGTAGAAAAAATAAAATGCTAAGGAGAGAGGAGAGGATATGGGAGGGATCTTTAGAGGGGAAGGTGAGGGAATACGTTAAAGGAGCATATAGAAGGATGTTTAGATTAGTGGGAATGGAAGGATAAGGGAGGGATTGTTGAAATGGGGTAGGTAAATTAATAGGAGGGCAAGATGCTGCTTAGAAGTAAAGTAGAAGTGTCAGGAGGGATAGCAAATAAAAGATACACCCAAATGTAAAATAAAGATTAGGAGTAAAATCTGTTAGGGAAAGTATATGTTTATATATGTATATATGTATATGCATAAATGTATTCAAGCTTAATTGTAGCCTGGATGAGGAGGAAGGAGAAAAAAAACAAAGTAAAAATTGTACAGCAGAGAACAAAAGAATACCTACAAGGAAGCAAAGAAGTTTACAGCTCTTAACACAACACATAGTATTTAATATAAAGGCTTTCTTGAAATGGAAATTTACTGTTATATATTTTGAATCCTCTCTTACATTCTACTGTGAACATGATATTTTTCTTTTCTTATTTAATTTTGAAGTTTATAATGTGTTCCTTTTTCTTTTTTATTGTATATTTAAGTTTTAATATTTAAATAAAAAGATAAAAAGAACAATATGAGATATCTTACTGTTAAAACAAAAAATAAATACAGGTAAACTGAAACCAAAGCATGCCCTGATCTATCAGTTAAGTAACACTATCACACACACACACACACACACACACACACACACACATGCAAAGAAAATACAGCTAATTCAACATAACCTGTTTCTTATGAAACCATGGACCCATTTTGTTAACATTGCTTCCTTTATTAATATTTACTTATTATGTCTATAATTATCCATTCTAGAATGTTTCTAAAAATCAGTCAAGCTCACTAGCCTCTGGTTTTCAGACTGTTATCTTCCCTTTTTCTTGAAAATGAATATAGCATTCACCCTTCTCTAAGACTGAAAGTACTTCACCTGTCTCAACAATTTTTCAAATATGAAAGAAATAGATCAGCAATCATATCTGCCACTTCCTGCAGTACTATGAGTAGAATTTATCTGAGCCAAGTGACTTGAATTAATTAAGAATAGCCAGTCTTAAGACTGCTTTAATACCTCTTTCTTTTTGTTATTGATCCCTTATTTGCAATTTTTGTTCTATCATTTTAATACAATTGTGATTTTCCTTGATATAGAAAAAAGAAACAAAAAAGAATTGACCATTCTCTCTCCTGTCAATATCATTGTCCTATCCACTCTAAGAAGCATGTCTTCTTTTCTTTGATCATCTTTTTCTTCTATGTACCTAAATAATGCTACTTTTCCTTGACCCTTTTCCTCACTAGACATAGCTCAATATGAAAGTTCCTCAGTTCTGATGCAATTTTTAAGATTGTATGATACTTTTGTATTTGTCCTGTTACCTACCCTTCCTTGCACATTCTATTCATATACTTAAAAATCTCTTTGTTGTGGAGTTCTTTGTGCATTGTAAAAATTTCTTTAGACAATTATTATTTTTCTTCCTCACTGGAACTGTTTCTTCCTTTCTTCAGAATTTCACTGTAGGTTAGGAGTTTTCCTTCTCTCATGAGCTGACTTTGCTGGTAGAATTTTAGTTAATATTTTTCGACTTTTGTTTCTGCAGAACTCTTAAGAATCTTACCTTCTTCAATTAGGGGGTATATCAAACTTTCCCTGCCTTACTTTTCCTTCTCTCACAAACTTCAGCAGAAAATGACCACTGATGATATATTCTCATCATTTCTATCACAGTAACCAATTCCTGTTTATTGGTGAAAATAGGATGTGCAACTTGGTTCTTTTACCTTTCAATGAATGACATTGTAGTTATTCTCTGAATGCTGTCATTCATTCAATTCTAAGTTCATCTACTTATATATAGTCATCTAATCTGCATCTCTCTGTCTTTTCCATAAAAGAAACAGAAAAGGACTGGCCAAATCCTTTGCTAAAAATCTATGAAAATATGTGTGGCATTCCTTTAAAATAAAGGAAATGAAGGAACTTATTATGGCATGACTATGAAGGTGCTTATAATGATGTGCTCTTTATTAACACCAGATCTTCTTGCATATGATCTCTGAGAGTTCTATTAACAGGAGTTTGTTTGATTGTTTTTCTAGGAACCAGTTACAATATTCATTTCTTTTTAATTTATTTAAGTTTTCAACATTCATTTCCACAAAATCTTGAGTTCCAAATTTTCTCAGTATTTCTCCCCTCCCCCACCACAAAACACTGAGCATTCTAATTACCCCTATCACCAATCCCCTCTCTTCTAACATCTCTCCCTTAACTTATCCCCATCTTCTCTTTTGTCCTGTAGGGCAAGAAAAATTTCTATACCCCATTACCACAATACTCAACAGTTGTTCCTAAAACTTTGAGTTCCAACTTCTCTTCCTCCCCACCCATCCCCATTGGGAATGCAAGCAATTCAATATAAGCCATACCTGTGTAGTTTTGTAAATGATATCCATAATAGTCGTGTTGGATAAGACTAACTATATTTCTCTCCATCCTATCCTACCCCACATTTCTTCTATTCTCTTTTTTGACCTTGTCCCTCCCCAATGATGTTGACTTCTAGTTGCTCCCTCCTCACATTGCCCTCCCTTCCATCATCCCTCTCACCCTGTTTATCCTTTTCTCCTCCACTTTCCTGTATTGTTAGATAGGTTTTCATACCAAAATGAGTGTGCATTTTATTCCTTCCTTTAGTCAAATGTGATGAGAGTAAGCTTCATGTTTTTTCTTTCACCTCCCCCCTTTTTCCCTCTCTGAAAAGTCTTTTACTTGCCTCTTTTATGAGAGATAATTTGCTCCATTCCATTTCTCCCTTTATCCTCCCAATATATTCATCTCATACCCCTTAATTTCATGTTTTTAAGATATGATCCCATCTTATTCAACTCACTCTGTACTCTGTGTGTGTGTGTGTATGTGTGTGTGTGTAATCCCATCAACTACCCAAATATTGAAAAAAGTTTCAAGAGTTACAAATATTGCCTTTCCATGTAGGAATGTAAACAGTTCAACGTTAGGAAGTCCCTTATGATTTGTCTTTGCTGTTTACCTTTTCATGCTTCTCTTGATTCTTGTGTTTGAAAATCAAATTTTCTTTTCAATTCTGGTCTTTTCATCAAGAATGCTTGAAAGTCCTCTATTTCATTGAAAGATCATTTTTTCCCTGAAATATTATATTCAATTTTACTGGGTAGGTGATTCTTAGTTTTAGTCCTAGATCCTTTGACTTCTGGAGTATCATATTCCATGCCCTCCAATCCCTTAATGTACAAGCTGCTAGATCTTGTGTTATCCTGATTGTATTTCCACAATACTCAAATTGTTTCTTTCGAGTTGCTTGCAATATTTTCTCCTTGGCCTGGGAACTTTGAAATTTGGCTACAATATTCCTAGGAGTTTCTCATTTTGGATCTCTTTCAGGAAGTGATTGGTGGATTATTTCAATATTTATTTTGCCCTCTGGTTCTGAATATCAGGGCAGTTTTCCTTTTTTTGATCATGGCTTTCAGGTAGTCCCATAATTTTTAAATTGTCTCTCCTAGATCTATTTTCCAGGTCAGTTGTTTTTCCAATGAGCTTTTTCACATTTTCTTCTATTTTTTTCATTATTTTTGTTTATTTTGCAATTTCTTAGTTTCTCATAAAGCCATTAGATTCCATCTATCCCTTTCCAATTTTTAAAGAACTGTTTTCTTCAGTGACCTTTTGAACCTCCTTTTCCATTTAGCTAATTCTGCTTTTTAAAGCATTCTTTTCCTTACTGGCTTTTTGAATCTGTTTTGCCAATTAAGTTACCCTATTTTTAAAGGTGTTATTTTCTTCAACATTCTTTGAGGTCTCCTGACCTGCTTTTCATGATTTTCTTGCATCTCTCTCATATCTCTTCCCAATCTTTCTTCCACCTCTCTTACTTGATTTTCAAAATCCTTTTTGAGCTCTTCCACATCTGGAGACCATTGAATATGTATTTTGGATGTTTGGGATACAAAAGTCTTGACTTTTATATCTTTCCCTGATGGTAAGCATTGTTCTTCATCAGAAAGGATGGGAGACGATATCTGTTCACCAAGAAAGTAACCTTCTATAGTCTTATATTTCCCCCCTTTTTGGGCATTTTCCCAACCAGTTATTGACTTTTGGGTCCTTTGTCCAGAGTAGGGTATACTCTGAATGTCTGTAAGGTCTCAGTTCCTCCAAGGTGTTACAATCAAGTGTGTACACTGGTTTGGGAGGAAGAAGAAATTTTTGTGCCCAGAGTATGAGTAATAGAGTTTGTCTTTAAAACCACCTTGCCTCCAGTTCCACCAAGTCAGCACTGGGGGCTGAGATTCAGATAAGCTGCAGGGGGTGGGCTGCCATTCAGTGTGAGATAAATTTCAGCTGCTCAAATCCCTCAAGAGTATGAGGTGGGGGCAGGGCCTCTACACAGGGCTGAGGTAAGAATCAGCTGCTCAGTGCCCCCAGGGGTTTTATGCTCCAAGAATGGATGTGGGCTGCTGTGGAAACTGCTGAAACCTGCCAAATGGGACCTCTGTGGGCCATAGCCTGAGGCTGGAGCTATGGGAAGGACCTTCTCCCTTCTCGATGAGCTGAAAAAACCCTCTCACTGAACTTTGGCATCTGTAGATTGAGGGATCTGGGAACAGCTGCCACTGTGACTGGGGATTCTGGCCTCAAGGCCTGCTCTTGTCCTCTTCCTGGAGCCACCCTGTGGAGCCAAAGCTGGCCTGGGCTGCACTTGGTGTCTGGTGCGACCAACCTTTCCTGTTGGCCTTTCTGATCACCTGGGGTAGAAATCTCCTCCACTCTGTTGTCCTGTGGCTTCTGCTGCTCTAGAATTTGTTGAGATAAGCTCTACATATTAGAGCTTTACAGGTATTTTATGGGTTGTGGGGGAAGAGCTAGCATATGTGTGACTTTCTACTCCACCATCTTGGCTCCACCCCCTGCAATGTTCATTGTTTTATGGTTTAGAAATTTCATTCTTTACTCTTTTCTTGAAAATTAGGACATATTTCTTCAAGTTAGAAGTATTTCTCTTATTATATATTATCTTTCAAAAGTAACTGCCAGTGGCTCAGTATTAATAATACCTTAAATTTACATATCACTTTAAAGTTTACAAAGCAAGTTTCATAATTAGCTCATTTGATCTTCACAACATACAGTGAAGTGCTACTTTTTCCTCATTTTATAGATAAAGATAACAGTGGCCCAGAGAAATTAAATAATTTGTTCAGGGTCATGTGTCTTGTAGGTGACAAGATTAGTGTTCAGCTCTTCTTGACTTGAAGTTTAACACTTTGATGAATATATAACATTGCCTCTTAATCATTAATTCTGCCATTTCTTATAGTACCTTAGGATAAAATTCATCTGAACCTGATCACATGAACATATCTGGGCATGCACATGCTGTCTTACTGTTATTTAAAAGCACTACAGAGTTTCCCCAATGAGAAACAGCACTAAAAGGAAAATTCTAGGTCATATGCTAACTATAACAGATCCCAATAAAAGAAATTTCATTATGTAATCCAAGTAGAAAAGTTTATGTCCCTCTTCTCCATCTTTCTCTTTTCCTTTCCTTTCCTCTTCCTCTTTCTTTCCTTTCCTTTCTTTCCCTCTCCTCTCCTCTCCTCTCTTATCCTCTTCTCTCTTTATTCTAAACTTAATATAAAAAAGAAACAATATTCCCATACATAGCATTGGACAGAAAAAGACTATATGTGGGATTACTCTAATATGTAGAGCTTATTTCTTAAAATGTATAATGAATTCAGATATCCTGGAGTCATGATGGGAGAGTAAGTCATAAATTGCTGTAACTCTACTATATTCACCTCCAACTAACCATAAAGTAGGGCCCCAAAACAGATCCTAGAATAGCAGAACCAGCAAAAAAGAAGGGGTAAAGCAATCTTTTAGCCCAAGATATTTGGAACATCAGCAAGAAAGGTCCATTTCATTCAAAAAAAAGGGAATATATCCTAGGATAGGAAACATCCTAGCAAACCAGTAGCAAGCCAACTTTAGCAAATCAACAGGAGATCCTAAGCTCTAGTGTGGTAGAGCAGACAAACACCAACACCAGGACCACTCAAATGCCTTAGCACAGCGAGGGGAACCAGGAGAGTACAGCTCCAAGAACCACCATGTGTTGCATCATAACCCAGGGTAAATGGCATTCTCCAGGGGACAGGCCTGACATTCTCCAGTGTAGCCCCAGGCAAACAGGCATCCTCCAGCATGAAAAGAAAATAAGCTTGACCTCCACTTGTTTCAATATAGCACTGGGGAAAAGCAGAAACACCCTACTATGCCTTAACACATGTCAGATGACACCACAAGGATCCCAACTCAGTCATACCCCTAAGATCTTCATCCAACCCCATTTAGCACAGCAACAGAAATGAGGGTCCCACACAGGCATCAGGGTAACATCAGCACAACACTAGGTAAACAGCCAATGCCTATAGCCACTCACATAAGAAGCCTGAGAGTGACACTTCCACCCAGGTTTCTGAGATCAAATTTAAAAGATAGAGAAAAGGCCAAAAAAAAAACCCAAAACAAAACAAGATGAGTAGACAAGAACAAAAGAATCTGACCATAGAAAATTATTATAGTGACAGGGAAGAACAAGACACAAACTCAGAAAAGAACAACAATGGTAAAACGTCTATGGGTAAGAGATCAAAGAAAACCCAAAACAAGATAGGATGTGTCTCAAGTCCAGAAAGAGATCATGGAAGAGCTCAAAAAGGAACTTGTAAATCATATAAAAGAGGTAGAAGAAAAACTGGGAAAAAACAATGAGTGATGAAAGAGAATTATGAAAAAGAGTGAACAGCT
>JAQQSK010012091.1:0-12010 GCA_028658325.1 Potorous gilbertii
GTTTCTCAGAAAGTCATTAGCCTCCACCTGTTCCATTCTAATTTTGAGAGAGCTATTTTCTTCAGTGAGCTTTTGCACCTCTTTTTCCACTTGGCTAATTCTGCTTTTGAAAGCATTCTTCTCCTCATTGGCTTTTTGAACCTCTTTTGCCAAATGAGTTAGCCTATTTTTCAAGGTGTTATTTTCTTCAGCATTTTTTTGGGTCTCCTTTATTAAGGTATTGACCTGTTTTTCATGCTTTTCTTGCATGTGTCTCATTTCTTTTCCCAGTTTTTCCTCCACCTGTCTAACTTGATTTTCAAAATCCTGAGTCCATTGGATATCTATTTCAGATGTTTGTGACACAGAGGCCTTGACTCCTATGTCTTTACCTGATGGTAAGCATTGGTCTTCATCAGAGAGGAATGGCGCAATCATGTGTTCCCCAAGAAAATAACCTTCTATGGTCTTATTTTTTTTCCCTTTTCTGGGCATTTTCCCAGCCAGTTACTTGACTTGTGAGAGTCCTCTCCACTCCCGCCTAGGTCTGCCCAGCTAGTGCTTGTGGTCTTAGATTCAAATGCTGCTCCCCAGCCTCAGGGCTTTTTGTGGCAGGCCTGGCTGCTATTCAATGGGAGCTTAATTTCTGGTGCTCAGGCGGGGGCAGGGCCGCCTCCCAGGCTCAGTTCCCTCAGGGGGTTTATGCAGAGACCTTCCTTAATGGATCTCCTGCTGAGCTCCTGCCTGCTCTGGGAGCCTCTGGTGGCCTACTGCCTCTGCCTCTGCCGCTGCCTCCCAAGGGGGCCTGAGTCCCAGAGACACCCCGCTCCCCTCTCAGCCCCTCTCTCTCACTGACCTGTGAGTCTGTGGATGGAGGGACCTTCACAGCTGCTGGAGATTCCGTCCCTGAAGCCTGCTTGGATCTGTTCGCTCCTCTCAGTGTCGTGGGGGCCAGGACAGGGGAGGGCTCTGCTCCCGTCCAGTGCCCAATGGACCTTTGGGATCGGTTTTTCAGGGCTCTCTGGAACGGAAATCTCCTTCACTGTGTTGCTGTGCGGCTTCCACTGTTCCAGAATTTGTTGGGAGTTCTTTTTAGAGGAAATCCATGGGCTGTGGGTTCGGAGCTAGCATAGGTGAGTCTTTCTACTCCGCCATCTTGGCTCCGCCCCCAAGTATGAATATTTCTTTTCTACATTCACTTCCTTCATTCTGCATCAGTTCACAAAGAGTTTCCCTTATTTGTTTAAGGTCTTCACATTCATTATTATTTATGGTATTATAACATCCTATTATTTCATATGGTATAATTTCTAAATATGTTCCCCAATCACTGGGTACCTAGTATATATTTAGATCACTGATGCATTTGAAATTTTTGTTGTATGTGGCACAAGATGCTGGTACAAACACATTTTGCACTAAATGGCTATTTTGGAGTTTGCCTTCTCTAACAATTTATATTTTTCCTTGTGTTATTTGTATGTGGTTACATATACTAGTCTAAGTTATATATTTGCTTCTAAAACTTTTCTTAATTTGTTCCACTCCTACTTCTCCACATTTTTACTCAGCACTGCACAGTAAGTCCCCAAAGCCTTAGTGCACTTTTAAGCTATTACAGCTTTTTGCACATCTTCCATTGTTTTGACCACAGCAATTAGCAAAGGGTAGGGACTTAAGTGTTTGTTGACTTGACAAAATTTCTGAACTAGTAGTGTTCTGTTTTCTCTTTCCCCTTTACATATTTCTTCCATATTTTTCACACTTTTGTAATCCATATGAATCTGGCTGTTATTTTTGTCTAATTTTATGAAGCATCTTTTGAGATTTTCATTAGTATACTGATAAATTTATAGGCTAATTTGTATATAGTTGTTGAACATATTTCATCAGTAATTCTCAGGATAAACATTGAATGCCAATATTGTTCATGTCTGTAAGCTAATGTTCAGATATTTAATGTAACTGGTGACAGTTTTGGAATAGTGTTTCTCTTTGTATCTGTATTTTCTAGGTTTTTTGAAAATGGGAATATGAATAATAAGTTTTATGTGGATTAATTTTTATCCTGATACTTTACTGAAACTGTTGGCATAACATACTTTTGTTGATTCCTTTTACTTACACTTCATATTCCCTTAGTTTATTTTTATTCAGGTGCTATAGGTAGCATTTCTAACGTATGTTAAATCCTATTGATCCCATATATTTTCTCTTTATTCTATTTATATTTTTATTTCATTAAATATTGACAAATAACATTTTTAAAAATTCAACATTCATATCTTAAAATTCTGAGTCCTAAATTCTTTCTTTCTCTTCCATCACCCTCCCTCCCTTCTCTCCCATCACCCCTGAGAAAGCAAACAATATGATACCAACTATGTATGTGAAGTTATGAAAAACATATTTTCATATCAGCTTTGTTACAAAAAAACATATAAAAACCAAGAATAATAAAAAACAAGCTTCCTCAGAGTTCATTATTTTTCTCTCTAGAAGTGGAGAGCATTTTTCATTACGGGTAATTTGGAATTAGGTTGGATCATTGTCTTGATCAGAGTAGTTATGTCTTTCACAATCGATGATTGTTACAATATTGCTGTTACTATATACAATGTTCTCCTAGTTTTGCTCACTTCCCTTCACACAAGTCATAGAAGTCGTCATTGGGTATACTTAATTCACATCTTATCATATTTGAAAAACTTTCACATTGTTTTCTTCATTGCTAACAATATTATTAGCTCTGTAATTTAGGTAAAAATAAAAAAATTAAATTAATGAAATATTTTCATTTCTGTGTTTTTAGTATTTTAACAGATGAGTATTTAAAACTGAATGTTTATCAAATGGCTTTTCTGCATTTATTAATGCATTCTTATTACTTTATTGCTTCATTATCAATTTTGCTTATTATGGAAGGAAAACTAAGTATGAATGTTTTATGATCTGCCTCATTGGAGGGAGTGCTCTATTAGAGATATCATAGATCTGTGGAAAAATTTGTGTACCTGGCTGATTGTTTTTCTAATGTTAAACTACCTTTAATTTCTTTGTATGGATCCAATTTGATCACAATAAATGCGTTTTCAATATGTTGCACAGTCTTGTTTCAAATATTCCATTTGTTATTTTTGTGTTAGGGGTCTCAGTCACATTTCCTATATTGATTATTCTTACTATATAATTTCTCTGAACAGGGTGCGTTTAAATTTTCTGACTTCCTGTGTTTTTATGAGTTGCTTTTACTCAAGCACATGACCAGTTTTTGTGAAAGTATCATGAGTATACAAGAAATATATGATTCTTATTCAATTCTCTTCATAAATCTATCAAAGTTAGTATTTTATCCTCTCATTGGCTCATTCAATCAAATAGTCTGTTAAAGACTATAATTATAATTTTCTTTTATTTATGTATATGTATATGCATAATGAATGCTACCTAACTCCAATGGCATTGGTAGACTGGAGTCCTAGAGTAAGTCTACTACTTGTCCCCTCAAAGTTTAGAGGTATCTCCTAAGAGTTGAGAGGTGTTTTTTCCTAGTATTTATAGTTCATGAGTTCCAACTGGTACACCCCCAAGATTATAGTTGCTATTAAGTAGACAACTAGTTTTAAATGCTTTGAGAAAGGCATTCCCCTGCAAATCTCTTCTTTTTACAACTCTCTTATTTTTATGGATGAGTTAAATTTATTTACACTTGATGTTGCAATCAAGTTCGGTTTTCCCTCTATTATATCTAGTCATATAACTATTTTTTTCTGAGCACAATTTATGATACAGATTATTTTGCTTTCATCAAGACAAAATCTCTACACAGATAATTACCAACTTTTCCCCCATTCCCAACTCTCAAACACCCTAGAAATCTATTTTCAATGGTGAAATATTTTTAAAGCTTCCCATATATGTCGTAATTACAGATAGAAATCTAGTCTATGAATTACCTGCTGAGATCCTTATCCCTGTATCTACACTGGTTGCTTCTTCTTGAAATTAGGTTCAAATTTGAACCTTTGCCATAACTTGGAAAATAAAGACAGATAAAAATATGAAGATTGGAATGGTATGTGCATATTTTTTTCCCACTCACATTATTTGGATGGGGAGTGGGGAAAGAAGCAGACATGAAGTGTTGAACCAGACACAAATGAGTCTATTGGCTTAGGACTGCTTGTTGATTGTTCAGAATCTACAACAGGTAGCATGACATGGTATAAAATTGGTCATTTGTATGTACTGGAAATGGGAATACCTATGCTAATACTCAAGAAATAGGGTTTTTTTGTCTTCAGACATGTTCTAAAACAACCAACAGAATGTATGGGGGGGAATAGTTATATATCTATCACTGTAAAACATTTAAAAAGATACAAAGGCAAGAGCACAAGCAGTTATATCAGTTGTATTCATTTCTTTTTCACATTTTCACCTTAGTCATGTTACATAGAAGAATTAATATGAATAGGAGAAACCATTCAACAAAATAAAACATAATATAACACGAGAAAATGGTCTGCTTCATTCTGCAATAAAATTCTATAGTTCTTTCTCTGGATGTGGAAGGTGTTTTGCCTCAAGAGCTCACTGGGAATTTTTTAGGTCCTTTCATTGCTGTGAACGACTAAGTCCACCAGAAAAATTCCTCACAAACTGTAGTTGTTGCTGTGTATAAGGTTCTCCTGCTTCTGCTCCTTTCACTCAGAATCAGTTAAAGTAAGTCCTTCCAGGCCTCTCTGAAGTCTTCCTGGTCATCATTTCTTATAGCACAATGGTATTCCATTACATTCATAAACCACAACTTTTTCAGCCATTCCCCAATTGATGAGCATTCCCTCTATTTCCAGTTTTTGGCCACCACAGAGAGAGCTGCTATGAATATTTTTTATATATAAAAATATTTATATTTTTGTACATGTGGGACCCTTTCCCATCTTTATGATCTCTTTGGGATACAGTCCTAGAATCAGTATTGCTAGGTCAAAGAGTGTGCATATTTTTGTAGTCCTTTGGGCATAATTACAAATTGCTCTCCAGAATGATTGGATCAGTTCACAACTCAACCAACAATGAATTAGTGTTCCAACTCTCCCACATCATCTTCTCCAACATTTATCATCTTCCTGTTTGGTCATGTTAGCCACTCTGATAGGTGTAATGTGGTGCCCCAGAGTTGAATTGTATTCATTCTTAAGGATCATAAGGGTACTATGACTAAAAACTCTGTACACTTGAAACTTTTTAATAAATTATCACATTATTCCAAAAACAATACCCTTCTTGCTGAAAGAGTTAAGATGAATCTCAAAAAATACCTTGTTCATTCACACAGACAAATTTATGCAAGAATCAATAAAAATGTCACTATTATATATTATTGATGACAAAAGAGTACAAACTTCAAAGAGCTGGGATTGCTTCACTATAGGCATTCATTGTATTGACACTGAATATAACCTTGATGGTTTAGGTGACAACCTTTAAGAACTGCTGTAGCCAAAA
The DNA here is from genome assembly GCA_028658325.1 of Potorous gilbertii. Lineage (NCBI taxonomy): Eukaryota > Metazoa > Chordata > Mammalia > Diprotodontia > Potoroidae > Potorous > Potorous gilbertii. Next base: position 5,491 of record JAQQSK010012091.1, read on the forward strand.
TATTCATCACTTATGACCAATCTGCAGATAAACCTCTCTGAACTTAGCTAAATCTGCCCCTAGATGACATATAGTCCATTTTTAGACCCATCTTCAGAGCCCTCTCAACTCAATAGGATCCATCAGATCACATGCTTTAATTTCTCATTAAGATTATATTTTCCCAAAGTCTATAGATGTTCAATAGTATAAAAGATGTCAGCTTTATATTTTGTTTTCATTTCTAGAACTGAATTGTTGCTAAGAAACAATCAATTACAAAAACATCAAGCTAGCATGCAAAGTTTTGCTTTGTTTGAGCTGTCTTAATGAAGTTGAAAGAGCAGCATGGTTGACCCAGCTGTTACCTTAAAAGGACCAAAACAGGACAGATGATGAGCAGAATCTCTTCTGGCAATTTCTAAGAGGGTAAAAGTTGTACACCAGTCCTCTATTATAGCCAGAAAAATTTCAGTTATGCTACAGTCAATTAAAGTGTGAAAACAAAACAAAACAGTCATTTCATCATGGATGTAAGATGTTCCTATTCCAATTACACATACATTTTGCATACATTAAAAGTGAATGACTGGTCAAATGAGCTTTTTGTCAATTACAAAATTTATTTGAAAACATTAAGGTTCAGTGTTTTATTAAAAACAGCAAATCTTGAACAAACTAGTCATAAAAAATGCTGAAATTGGTTTGATGTATGAGGATGTATGACTTTTATTTTTAGGCGACCACCTTCCATAAATTAAAGTACTCAATATTGCACCAGCCAGGTGTCAGAAATGAATAGTGAATCTGCCAGCAAAGAAGTTTCCCATTTCTTAAGCATCTTCCTGGTTCCTGACAGAATTGATTGGCTTTTTGACACAGAGTGAAGTGGCAGAGATAAAAAAAAATATTTCTCTTTAACAAATTATTTTGGATGCCAAATTATATCCAAATACAACCCAATACACAGAAATAAATTAAGGGAAACCAGAATTCACTCATCCTGGTAACTTTGATGTTTTGAGTAAATGCTGAACTAAATGTATCTACCAAAAATTTAATCTTTTACAGATTACAAAAAGAAAAGAGAAATATTACATTAATACAGGATCCTCCAGATAGTCCTAATATGATATTTTTTTAAATAAATCAACTTTTAACAAATGTGCAATAACTAAAACAGTTTTCTAAATTAGTACCTCCCACACTATTGAAGAAGAGTGCATTTTGGAATAACCCATAATGAACTGAGTGTTACAATAGAGGAAGCAGGTGAAATGAGCAATGACCAAACTTATTAGAATGTCATAATATCACACTTCAAATAAGCCCAACATATGACCATGTGGTATCACCCTATATCATCAGGTCAATCAATAAGCACATATAGTAGACACAAGTGTCTACTATATGTTAGACACTAAATCAGGCAGTGAGGATACAAATTTGAAAGAGAGAAAATGTTCACCCTCAGGTAGCTGACATCTTACTTGTTTTGGGAGGAGGAGGAGGAGGGATATGTTCACAGACAAGTAAACACAAGACATATACAAATAAATGCAAAGTGTTTTGGAAGTGAGATGGAAGTAGAAGAAAATATTAAAAATCTGAAAAATCAGGGAAAGCCTCTTGAATGATGTATCTATTAAGCCCCATAAGTCAGAAGGCAGTTGAGGATTTCAAGAACTGATGCTAAGGGAGAAGAAAAGGAAGAACATAAATGTGAAACAACCTTTCAGAAGCATAGAGACAGGAGAAATGGGATGTCATGTACTGAGAAAAGAACATTTTTGATAGAGCAAAAGTGTGAAGGAGGAAATAAGGTAAAATGAGCCTAGAAAAGTAAAATAGAGCAGATTATGAAGGTTTTTATATGCTTTAAAAAATGGGGAGTTTGGGGCAGTTAGGTGATAGAATGGAGAGAGCACTGATTCTGGAGTCAAAAGGACCTGAGCTCAAATCCAGTCTCAGCTATTTGCTAGCTGTGTGACCCTGATTGAGTCATTTAACTCCATTGCCTCCAAAAAAAGAGAGACAAAGATAGATAGATAGATAGATAGATAGATAGATAGATGGATGGATCTATCTATGGATAGATAAGAAGGAAGAAAAGAAAGAAGGAAAGAAAGAAAGAAAGAAAGAAAGAAAGAAAGAAAGAAAGAAAGAAAGATGGGCGTAGGTCAGCACAAAAGCATGAGAAAGAAATTTCATTGATGGAACAATTAAAACAGTATCTCTCCTCTTTATCTCCTAAAGGGATTGGGCTAGGGTTCATCCCATGGAAAGCACTCTCTTCCATTCAGCAGCACTCTCTTCCTATTCAATTTAGATTCTCAATATAAATCTCTGGAAGGAAACTCAAGGTTAGTGGTCAAGGAGGAGTGGAATAGTGACTTTATAACTCTCAATTCTAGAATGCTAACACAGAATATATTTTAATGTCTCTCTCTCTCTTTCTATATACATATATATATATACATACATACATACATACATATATATATATATATATATATATATATATATATATATATAAATGTGAATTCAATATATCTTCTCCTTGTTCAAGATTTCTATAAGGCATATGGGATTATGACAGTGTGGATATCTTTTGCTTTCTAAGCTAGAGAAGGTTTGGATAAATATTGATAACAAATTAAATAAAATTGTTCCAGGTAAACTTGGATCTGTATCAAAGAATAAAAAGTTAGTTATTTTTTCTCTGATACAGATTAGTGTTTATCTAGCTTAAGACAGTCTCTTTTAATTGGTGGGAACAGAATCCAGCTTACAAGGGGCTGATGATTGGAAGTGAGAAGGAATACTCAATGAGTATAGATAACTGTTTATATCACACAGGGGTACAATATTGATGGAGCTGAGTATTGATTTAATCCTTGTGAAAGGCAATTTGAAATTTTGCTACCCTAATTACAGCCTGTGAATGTAATGGAATATTTCTAGGCCACAAGAAACAACAAAAATAAAGAATTTTGAGAAGTATGGAAAAACTTATAGGAACTGATGCAGAGTAAAGTAGAGCCAGAAAAAGCAATATACACAGTAACTGCAATCATATAAACACAAAGAATACCTGAATGCTGTATTGAGGCAATGACCAAACAGTCATGGAGAAAATATGAGAAAATGTATCTACTACTTTTAATTGCAGAGTTAGAAGGCTACAGGTGTGAAATGTTGCATACACTCTTCTATAGACTTCACGTATTAATTTCTTTTTAAAGTTTTTGTTCTTCAGAAGGGAGTTCTGGGTGGACAATAGGGATGGGGGAGGAATATGTTTGGAAATTAATGTGATATAGAAACAAAAATCTTAAATGAAAATAAGGCAAAAGAAAATAAGATTAAATGCGAAACAATTTTTCAGCTTACCACAGGATTCATGATATCTCCTTCAGTATTAATTTACCTAATCTATTTTAAATAATTCAATTTTAAGGTAACATACTTTTTCAAGAATATATCTGTTGCATATGCTGAAGCTTATCTACGTTATTTAATAGCTAGATATTTTACTAATTGGTAACTAGTATAGAACATGAGTAAAGCATTTGACCAAGAATCAGAAAATTGGGTCTAAGTGGTAACCTGTGCTACTCCCTAGCTGTGTAATTGTAGACAAGTCAATTTACCTTCTGTGGGATGCGTTTCCTTATCTATAGAACAGAAATTTTAAAAAATCCTACCTTTTATGGCTATCTAAAAGGACTGTTGCAAGAATGAAATGAGAAATTAAATATAAAAATGATTTGTAAACTATAAAGTATTTAAAAGCATTATATAAATGTAAATAACTCAGGAAAGCAAATTATTTTCCTGTATTCTTTCAATCAGACCTGTTTATACTCTCTCCCTTAAGTATTTCATGCATTACTGATACGTTCATCTAAGTAACAATGTAATAAATATGTCAATTTCAACAAAAGTCCATTTTCTATTAAGTAGAGCCATAAGGTAAATTTGTACACACATAATTTAAGTATATCATATATTATTTGACATGTTAGAAATAGGATTTGCTTAACCCTGAGTTGAATTTTCTTCCTTTGAGGGCTCTAGAAAAGGAACTGATACAACACGTAGCAGTATGTAATAGTCCACAAAATCATGTCAATCAAGAAAGCACTAAGCACCTACTATGTGTCAGGTACTGAGGATTCAAAGACAAAAATAAGAGTTTCCTCTCTCAAAGAAGGGCAGCTAGGTGATGCAATGGATAGAATGCCAAGTCTGGAGTCAGGAAGACCTGAATTTAAATCTGACCTCAGATACTATGTACTAGCTGTGTGACCTTGGGTAAGTCACTTAACCCTGTTTGCCTCAGTTTCCCCAACCATAAAATGAGCTGGAAAAGGAAATGGCAAACTGCTCCAGTATTTTTGCCAAGAAAATCTGTCAAAATGGGGTCACAAAGAGTTGGCCATGTCTAAAAGTGCTAACAACAACAAAAACCCTCAAAAAGCTTACATTCATGTGCATGTGAGACAGCATTTCTCTGTCACTTGTCTCATAATTCCAGAACTATGATGAGCAACTCAAAATTTAAATTGGATACACCTGCTCCCATGGACCATTTCCCCCTCCCTATTTCACTGTATTTCTGGCTTTTCCTACCTGCCCACTTAAAAAAAAATATTTAGACACTTTTTTATGTTTTACCATATGCTTCCATGATTTCATTGTGTGCAAGGTAAATTCTTGCATAAAATAAATCTGCATTGGTGTTTACTACTTGAGTTATATGTCATAAAAATGATCATAAAATTATGATACCCCTGGAATCTATCATTTTCTTCCTTCAAAATCAACTTTGGTAACTGAACACTTGTAGGAATAAAACATCACAATTATTTCCACACTGTTGGAGTTTCATCTCATGTATGTGGAGATACCCTGGCATAGCAGCTAAACATTCCGCCTTGAATCTGGAAAGACCCGAATTCAAACCTCTTGTCAGACATATACTATTCCAGCTGTGTGACCATAGGCAGATGACATTCCTCAGTGGCACAGGCAACTTTCCACCTCTAAGGTGCAGGTAAGTTGCTGATATGGAAGAGTTCCCCACACAAATAAAATGAAAGAGTTCCCCATGCAAATAAAAGCATAGAGCTAGAGCAAAATCAACCAAGCCAACAAAAAAGAAACACCCCAAACCCACAGTGCTTACCTTACAGGGCTCATGTGAGCATCATATGAGATAATGTATTAAAATGCTTCAACAACTCCCCAAGGTTATATAAAAATTATCAAAAAATATTTATTAAGCTCCTACTATGTGTCATGAACTGTGCAAGGTGCTGATAATACAAAAACAAAAATGAAACAAACACCTCTCAACAAACTTGGAGAATGTTGGGAGCTACTATTATTTCTAATGAACCCAAATAAACACACGCATTCATTGTTCAAAATACTGATTTCTCAATGCCAGTATGAGAGCAAAATCTCAAATAAATATTCTTATATATTAAAATGAAGTGCTTTGAACAACCACAACAACAAAATGTACAAACTTAAATGGAAGAAATTAATTTTCAAATGTATTACCATTATGTTCATTTTTTTAGCCACAAAGTCAAACAAACATTTGCTCTGTCTCAAACTGAAACATAATAAACAATAAAAGGAAATTAAAAAATATTGCATTTTTAAAAACAAGAATCTTCTCATGCCATTTCTTTGTTCCCCTCTATGCACCCCCACTGAGTCTACCAAGTTAATTGAGATTGCCAAATTTTTTTCCTCTCCCCTGGGAATATATGCTCCTTCACAGTGGGTGTCTGATTTAAGATCACTCTTAATTATGATACAGCATATCTCCAGCTTGATTATTTTCAGATTGGTTAACCTTAAGATAAAGAGTCAGATTTTCTAAAGGTTTCATTTAGTGTTAAGGAAATGACTGTATTTAAGGAGAGGGATCTTACTCATTCAAGGCAATAAATAGCTTGTTGTATGCTACGAACAATGTTCAGGTCTGCTAAAAGATTAGCAAAATATCACCGTATATATGCATATATCATATATATGTATGTATACCTAAAATTGAATACTTACTTTAATAAAAATCTGAAAATAAAACTCTATGTCTTTTTGAACAACACTTATACATAATTTTGAGGCTATAAACCAAACCAACTGTGGTGTAATTACTGCATTACTTAAAGGTTCTTCACTTTAGGAAAGCATTCACAGCTGCTTTTCTTTACTAGCATATTTAAGTGTTTGTTTATAGCTCAGAATTTGAGAAAGTGCTGGGGACAGAGAAACTTTGAAATTGTCAGAGTGTCAGAAGCTAGTATAATTTGATTCACAAAAATTAGATCGACACTGCTATTATGTAAAGGAGGCACACCTGTGAATTTGTTTGAACTAAACAATACTTTACAAGATTCAAGAGCACTCATATGGTGTAGATTTTATCATTTTTAATTGTCCAAATCCAATCAGAGTATGTGTGTGTGTGTGTGTGTGTGTGTGTGTGTGTGTGTGTGTGTGTGTGTGTGTGTGTGTGTGT
>JAQQSK010012092.1:0-12009 GCA_028658325.1 Potorous gilbertii
CAAATGGGGAGAAAATTTTGGAACCCAAAATCTTGTGAAAATGAATGTAAAAAGTTAAAGAATTTTATTAAAAAATAAAAGAAAATAATCTGGTCTCCTTTCAAAAATTTTGACATTGCATTACACGATTTTCTACTAATTATAAGCCAATAGATTTGAAAACCTCTCTATAGTACAGCAATATCCTCCAGTGTCAAATTTCAGAGAGCATCTCAAATTTTTCCACCACTTCATAATAATTTTGTTATATCTCAACCATTTTCCGTGAACTGGTGTAACACATTATGGAAGTTACTTCCGGATTCCCTCACACTTATATTTGAAAGGCAAGTTCGTCAGTATAACAAAATACTAAAGCAATTATTTCTTTTTGGTTGTTCATATATCTTTGATTGTTATACAGCTAAACTAGTTTTAACTCCATAACTTGTAAGGTACAGATAGATTTAATTTCTGTGATTAAACAGATTAAGCTTTGCCTTCTTCCCTGACAGATTCTAAGACTATGAGTTAGAGTGCTCATCATTGCCCCTTACATCAGTATTCATTTTAATTTTATTGTCAGCTGTACTTTGTCACTTCACTATTACATAAAATTTTAAACTGTGAGCAAAAAATTTTACCTGAAATGTCTGTGAACTTTTATAATTTCTAGATAAAACTATACTGATTTGTTTATAAAACTAAAACCTACTGATATTTAAGAAGTACAGTGTCATGAATTTCAGTCCATCTGATTGTCAGTAATATTAAATTCAAATTTGATTTTCATATTCACTAAGAATAATGCTCCCCTATTATCACTAAGAAATAAGAGTGATATAATAACTACTAAAATGGGGACTGAAAATTTTGAACAGAAATCAAAGTACCTGTCAAACTTAAATATTCAGTTATTTAGTTAAATGAAATTTATTTATATTTCTACTCTAATATGAAGAATAGCCTATAATTATGTCTATAATTTATTTCAATTAATACTTTTTCTGTATAGTAAATGCAAGGAAAAATTTAGTAAAAGTAGGTTCTCTGCTTACAAATATATCTTATCATAATATTTTACAAAGTATAAAAGCTTGTCCTCCAAAGACAAAGTTTCAGATATTGGATAATTATTTGTGTCAATAAGGAAAATTGATGATGATTCCCTTGATTCTCCCTCTCTACTTCACCTTACCCCACCTTCTAAATTACATAAAAGTGAGATTAATTCTTCATGAGGTATAAAGAATTACTTTCCGAGTGAAATTAGCAAGCAATGTGTCATTGACTGGTGGCTTTTAGAAACAACAGAGAATAAAATAAAACAGGATTCAGTCCTAAAAATAGTCAGTAGAACTAGCTCCACATAGTGTGATCTTAGTAGCAGAAAGAGAAGTAAACCCAAGGAACTCAGCTTAGATAACTATGTAGAATAATGCTACACCAATGGGTCAGTATGAGGGCACGAAGAGAAGAAGCTCTGGCAGGCACAGTGGCCACAACCCAGTAAAACCATCTTGGCAGATGACTTAAACTAGGTTGATGTCAACCAATAGGCCCTAAATCGTTGGTGAGTTAGGAGTCTGTCTACCCCAAACATGTGAAGACTTACCCTGGAAGAATGAACAAATAAAAACAATTTGTTCTAAGGACTATGAAGCAGGTTAAGGCAGACATTGTGGAGTACTTACAGCTGGCTCATATAGCAAAGATTCCAAGGTCATCTACTGTATCTTGGACCCCAATCAGTCATCTTGATTTTTGTCTTGCCACCAGACTTTGATGGCCCTATAAGAGAGAGTAAGGCTAACAATTTTTTTCAATTCTGCTTTACCTAAAACCAGTTCACATAGGAATCAAAATACCATCCCATGATGTCTTTTTTTTCTGAAAATGAAGGACAGCTGAGTGGAGCCAATATAGCGGAGTAAAATCAGGGACTAGACTGAGCTCTCCCCAAATCCCCTCCACTTACCTGCAAAAATGACTCCAAAAAAATTCTAGAGCAGCAGAACCCACAAAATGACAGAGTGAAACAAATTTTCACCCCAAGACAGCTTGTAAGATTGAAAGGAAAGGTATGTTTCACAAGTCTGAAGGAGGAGCACAAAATGAGCCAAGATAGACTAGACCGCAGCAAACACGGAGCACGCCTAAGGACACTGAATCACTGGTAGTTACAACATTTCCCAATCTTCTCAACCCACGAAGACCTAAGACAACTTAAAAGGTCAGAAAGAAAAGTCCGTCAGAACCTGGGAGAGAGAGGAGCATACTCCTGCTCAACACTGAGGCAGCAGTGATGGCAGTGGCAGCAGCAGCAGCCGTTCCTGGAGCTCGTAGGTAGCAGAGGGTGGTGGGAACGGCTGATCACAGGGAAGCTTGTGGCAGTGGTGAAGAAGGAATCGTCTTCACATATGCAAGACAGAAAAGATTGCTTATGGTCACTCACAGACCAGAGTCATGACCAAGAAAAGAGCCTAGACACCATCTGTAAGGTTATTATCAAGGAAAACTCCCCTGAGTCTAGAAACATAGGATAAAAAAGAAACTGAAAGAACCTACCAATCACCTCCTGAAAGAGATCCCAAAAGGATAACTCCTAGGGATGTTTTTGCCAATTTTTAGTGTTTGTAGGTCAATGATAAAATATTGCAAGCAGCCAGAAGGAAAATACAAACATTGTGGAAACATAATCAGGATAAGACAACATTTAGCAGTTTCTAAGCTGAGGGTTCAGAGGGCTTGGATTATGGTATTGCAGAGGACAAAGGAACAAGAATTACAACAGAGAATTACCTACTCAGAAAAACTGAGTATAATCCTTCATGGGAAAAAATGGACATTCATTGAAATAGAAAACTTGGAGGCATTTTTGTTGAAAAGGCCAGAGTTGAATAGAATATGTGACTTTGAAGTACAAGAATCAAGAGAAGCATAGAAAGGTAAACAGGAAAGAAAAATCTTGGGGATTTATTAAAGTTGAACTGTTTACATTCCCACATGGAAATATAATGTTTGCAACTCATGAGAATTTTCATTATTAGAGTAGTTGGAAGAAATACATACATACATATGTATGTATATAGTTATACATGCATAGACATACACACATGGATGCTACACATATATCAATATACACGTATAAATACATATATGTGCATATATACCACACATGGCCCAGGGAAAGTTGAATACTGAATATCAAGGGTTTTAAAAATAAAATCAAGGGGAGAGATAAGAATGTACTGGGAGGAGGAGAAAGGAGAATTAGGATGTACTAAGTTATCTTACATAAAAGTGACAAGAAAATGTATCTTTTTCACAACAGAGGGGAAGAGGGAATGAATGAACCCTAGTCTCACCGGATTTCGTTTAAGGAGGGAACAACATACACAGTCAGTTGGATATGGAAATCTGTCTTTCCGTATAGAAAATTGGTATGGAGAGGAAAAGAGAGGGTATGGTAGAAGGGAGAGCAGAATTGGGGAGGAGTAAACAGAAGCAAACACTTTTGAGGAAGGGAAGGGTCAAAGAAGAGTATAAAATAAATAGGGAGCATGATAGGAGAGATGGAAACATAATTAGTCTTTCATAACATGACTATTAGGGAAGTATTTTGCATTATTATATATGCATATTATATTAAATTTCTTGCCTTCACAGTGAGGGTGAGTTGGGAAGGATGAAGGGAGAGAATCTGGAAATCAAAATTTTTAAAAATGAGTATTTAGACAATGGGGTATAGCAATTTGTCTTGTTCTACAGGAAAATAGAAGGGAAGAGGATAAGAGAATGGGGGAGGGTGATAGAAGAAAATAACGGAGATGGAATAAGACAATAGAGGGGTGTGATAGAAAGGAAAGTAGATTGGGAGAAGGAATAATAAGAATGCATGTGGAACTAGGTGGGGTGATGAGTGAGATGATAAAAAATTTGGAACTCAATATTTGTGGAAGTGAATGATGAAAACTAACAATAAAGTAATTAATTTAAAAAAAACAAAAAATTAAATGAAGTACACATGAGGCAGCTAGGTTCCCAGTGGATTAAGCACTGACATTGAAGTCAGGAGTATCTGAGCTCAAATCCAGCCTCATCCACTTCCTAGCCGTGTAATCCTGGGCAAATTAGTTAAACCTAAATGTCCCCTACTCCCCATTAAAAAAATAAATAACCCCAAAATGAGAAAAAAAAATATTCAAGAATCCTATATCTGAAGTATGGATTGTTTTAGTCACGTGTTTCCTCTATGTGTGTTTTTGAAGTTTGTTTCTACACTTCCTATTAATGTTTTGTGTTGTTGGAGAAAATTACACTCCAGGTTTATAAATGGAATGTGTTACAGCATTGACTTCTTATACCTTCTTAATAAATTATTTTCTTTTGTTTGTATCTACTGGTAACTATTAATGACAATTCCATTATGAGTAGTTTATGTGTTATGATTTTGGTTATGATAACCTAAAGAGTACTTTTGAACTTGGATTGCTGTAATCCTCCTTTACACACAACACAGCAGTATGTGTGAGAGCTGGTGCAATACCCCTTCAGGGGATGGTATATTTGTTGAAATTTCACTGATAAATTTAGGCATGAAAGTAATGTTACTTTTCTTGATATTTGTTACTGTGCTAAGTACTTAGAGAGGTGATATAGTGTTGTAGGAAAAGTAATATATTTGAAAGCGTTTCAACCTGAAGTGCCATCTTTAGGCTTTCAGTTCTACCGCTTATGAGATGTTATGAAGAAGAAAAAGTTTTTTGTTTCTTTTTTTTTTTAGGGTCTCTATTTATTTTTCTGTAAAATGGCACTTATAATACTTTACTCATGGTATCATTGTAAAGATAGGTTTTATAATTCCCATAAATACAAGTTATTATAATTATGAAAAGGTTTAAAAATAGGCCCAATTATCTTTTCCTCTTTATTTGCAAAGCATCACTATCTCCTGCCATTCCCTATAATCATCTACAATCATTCATCCTATGACAAGAACTATTCAAGTTTCTTTCAGTTTTATTCAGTATGAAATGTCCTAGTCTCATCTGCCAATCTGAGGTCTTCTTTATTTTTCAACGATCTTATTGTTATCTCTTTTAACCAATTTTTGAATTGACATTTCATTTCCTATAATATCTTATAATATATTACCTTTTCTCCAGAAGATTGCTTCCTGGCCAATCTGAAAGTTTAATGTTATAACTTAGATATTCTAACGTAAGAATTATTTCCTTGTTTCCTTTTTCCAAGCTATCCCATAGCTCCAAAGTAGTGGATGTTTTAGCTGCCAATGAATTATTCTTGTTTAGTATTAAACTCCATCTACTTTATGCCACACCTAATCAATACATACTAAAAATATGCCAGGCTAAAAAGTAAAATAAATCAAATGAAATTAACATTCTTTGGGGAGGAGCCAAGACGAAAGATTTACATATGGTAACTCCGAACCCACAGCCCATAAATTACCTGTAAAAAGGAATTCCCAACAAATTCTGGAGCAGTGAAAGTTGCACAACAATGGAGTGGAGGATATTTCTGTTCCAGAAAGCCTTGGAAAACCAACAACAAAAGTTCGTCGAGCACCAGACCCAGGGAGAAGAGCTCAGCCCTTCCCTGGCCTTGGCCTTGGCTGCGCAGCACCAAAAGGAGCAGATCCGAGCAGGCTTCAGGAACAGAATCTCCGCCGGCCACAAAGGTCCCTCCACCCACAGGAGATAAAGGTCAGTGATAGAGCCTTCTGGATTGGCTGAGAGGGGAGCAGGCATCTACATAACTCAGTCCTCTTGGGGAGGCAGCAGCATGAGGAAGTAGCGGACAGGAGCTCCCAAATCAGGCGGGATATCGGATGCATTACTGTAGGTTTCGGCATAAACCCTCTGAGGGAACTGAGCCTGGGAGGCGGCCCTTCCCCCACCAAAGGACCTGAATTTAATCTTACGATGAATATCAGCCAGGCCTGCCACTGAAAGCCCTGAGCCTGGGTAGCAGCACTTGAATCTCAGATCCCAAGCACTAGCTGGGTGGATCTAGGTAGGGATGGAGAGGAATCTCAGAAGTCAAGTAACTGGCTGGGAAAATGCCCAGAAAAGGGAAAAAAAGTAAGACCACAGAAGGTTACTTTCTTGGTGACTGATGTTTCCTTCTTTCATTTCGGATGAGGAAGAATAATGCTTCAAAAAACATACGGGGGAGGAGCCAAGATGGCAGAGTAGAAAGACTCACATATGGTAGCTCCGAACCCAAAGCCCATGGATGTAAAAAGAACTCCCAACAAATTCTGGAACAGTGGAAGCCACGCAGCAACACAGTGAAGGAGATTTCCATTCCAGAGTGCCCTGGAAAACTGACTCCAAAGATCCGTCACACACCAGACAGGAGCCAAGCGGAACTGAGAGGAGCAGATCTGAGCATGCTTCAGGGACGGAATCTCTGGCATTTGCGAAGGTCCCTTCACACACAGGCACTACAAATCAGTGAGAGAGACTTCTAGGCTGGCCGAGAGGGGAGAGGACTGTCTCCATAAAACAGGCCAACTCAGGAGGAAACAACAGAGGCAGCAGGTGGCCAGAGGCTCCCGGAGCAGGTAGGACCTCAGATCAATTACTGAGAGTCTCCACATAAACCTACTGAGGGAAAAGAGCCTGGGAGGCGGCCCTGCCCCCACCTGAGAACCTAAACTTAATCCCACTGAATAGCAGCCCTGCCTGCCACTGAAAGCCCTAAGACTGGGGAGCAGCATTTGAATCTCAGACCCCCAAACACTTGCTGGGCCTATCTGGGCAGGGGTGGAGAGGACTCTCAGAAGTCAAGTAACTGGCTGGGAAAATGTCCAGAAAAGGGAAAAAAAATAAGACCATATAAGGATACTTTCTTGCTGATCAGATGCTTCCTCTCTTACTTTCTGATGAGGAATAACAGTGCTTACCATCAGGGAAAGACATTGGAGTCAAGACCACTGTATCCCAAACACCCGAAATATATATACACTGGACTCAGGACATGGAAGAGCTGACAAAGGATTTTGAAAATAAAGTCAGACAGATGGAGGAAAAACTGGGAAGAGAAGTGAGAGAGATGCAAGAAAATCATGAAAAATGGGTCAATACTTTAATAAAGGAGACCCAAAAAAAATGCTGAAGAAAATAACACCTTGAAAAATAGGCTAACTCGGGGCAGAGCTAAGATGGCGGAGTAGAAAGACTCACAGATGCTAGCTCCGAAACTAAAGCCAATGGATTTCCTATAAAAAGAACTCCCGACAAATTCTGGAACAGTGGAAGCCGCGCAGCAACACAGTGAAGGAGATTTCCGTTCTAGAGAACCCTGAAAAACCGATCTCAATTGGTCCATCACACACTGGACAGGAGAGGAGCCCTCCCCTGCCTTGGCCACGTGGCACTGAGAGGAGCAGATCCGAGCAGGCTTCAGGGACTGAATCTCCAGTGGCCGCGAAGGTCCCTCCACCCACAGACTCACAGGTCAGTGAGAGAGATGGACTGAGAGGAGAGTGGGGTGTCTCCGGCACTCAGGCCCCCTCGGGAGGCTGTGGCAGTGGCAGAGGCAGAGGCAGCAGGGGGCCAGAGGCTCCCAGAGCAGGCAGGAACTCAGCAGCAGCTCCATTATAAATGGTCTCTGCATAAACCCCCTGAGGGAACTGAGCCAGGGAGGCAGCCCTGCCCCCACCTGAGAAACTGATTTAACCTTACCCTGAATAGCAGCCAGGCCTGCCTCCAAAAGCCCTGAGGCTGGGGAGCAGCATTTGAATCTCAGACCCCAAGCACTAGCTGGGTAGACCTAGGCGGGGGTGGAGAGGACTCTCAGAAGTCAAGTAACTGGCTGGGAGTTAATGGGCAGAAAATTTGGAAACTCAAATTTTGTGAAAATGAATGTAAAAAGTTAATACTATAATGTAAAAAGTTAACTATACCAATCCACTTTAAGGACTAAACTAATATAGCTGATATTTGATATATGCTATAGCATCTGTCAATTGCTGCTTGAAGGTCTGCTTAAAACACTTTATTTCTAGAGGCTGGGGAAGCTGCTTTTGTGGTGGTAAATTTTATGGCCGAAGTGAACCATCATTCATCAATCTGGGTTTGAGAGGATAGAGTCACATATTCTTCGTTCTTGGTATCTGGTCATCCGAATTAATGATGGTTATTTGCTTCTTTCTGATTCATCTGACTACCACTTAAGGACCCTCACTAAGTCTCTTGGGGTCATTTTATCTCCAGGGCATTTAGGCAAAGAAAATTGAAGCATCTCACTCATATACAAGAAAGAGTTCTTCATCTTTGTTTTGTTTTGCAGGTTTCATTTTGTAAAATTTTACAATATATTCGGTGATTGTGCATGCATTCAAATTAGATATGATTATTATCAAATCCCCCCAAAAAAGATAAAATCAAGAGAGCAACTTCCTCCTTCCCCCTCTCTTGATCTCTGTCCATGAGGGACAAGGTTTAGGAAACATTACTTGGCACTAAGGGTCAATTAAATACATGTTTTGAAGTTACTCTGAAATTCAACAATTATTCAGCTCCTCAAAACACACAACAGGATGAGACATAGTTTGGGATTTCAGAAAAGCCCTTTGAAGCACATCCATGGGGATAATTCTCTCATCAGAAGCACTAATCCCCTTAAAACAATCTTTACACTTTCTCAAATCTTTTGGGCCTTACGCAGAAGAAGTAATTTGATGTACCTTAGCAGTATCAGTATATCTTAAGAGATAGTCTGTAAAATATAATTTTTCTTCGTCTGAATTTAATGAGAAAATATCTTCATTTTAAAATCACAGTAAGTTTTTTCTCCTAAAAACTGGTTTTACCATTCAAGTAGAGAGATATGCAGTCGCTCTACTTGGAAATAAAAAAATGTATTAGATTAACTTTAAATATGTGTTCATCCTTCATTGCCAGAGAAGACCATGCCATCAAAGAGGTAATGATATGACTAGGTCTTTGTTCTGAGTGAGGGAGGGCGGTGTATGTCACCAGCCTCACTTTTCCTCCAGAGCCATCTGAATCTAGTGACCAGATATTCATCAGAATGACTGGAGATGACCCATGATGAGACAATTGGGGTTAAGTGACTTGCCCAAGATCACAAAACTAGTGAGTGTCAAGTGCCTGATATGAGATTTGAATTCAGGTCCTCCTCACTCCTGCACTGGTGTTCTATACACTGTACCACCCAACTACACCAATTAACTTTAAATATAGCCTGACCAATCAAAAAGACTAGGGAGTATCTATCAGTATATCAAATCCTCTATTCTACTACACACAAAATTCTTTATATTCATTTGACAAATTCCTAGGTTTTCCGAAAATGGTATTTAAAAGAAATTTCTATATGCATGAAAATTCTCATAATTTTATAAAGAAAAGAAATTACTCTTTCAATCCCAATTCAGTTTTTTAAGATTTATACTTTTTGTGCTGTTTTCATCTTATTTTATTTCTATTCAGAACTTTAAATGTGACATACAACACATATAAGGAAAACATCTTTCATGAAACTAAATTCTTATGACATTCTATATTCAATTTATTTAAGAGCCTGCTTCTCTTTTTACAGGAAATAAAGACTATCATCATGAGATAATCATCTCATTGTTTTTATCTGATATACTTGAATCAGGTTCTGATTTTGAATTTCATAGTTATATACAAAAAGAACAGAAGCAAAAAAAGGAATCATTACTTTAAAAATATTGTGTTATAAAACACATTAGCAAGAAAATACAATTGTGGAGAAAGTAAAGAAATAGCAAATTTTTCTTTTTCTCTAGTTGTTTGAGGTGGGATAGACCTTTAATAAGACTTGATAAGTTTTCCTGACTTTGTCGAATTCACTAATTTTGTATTTGTGGCTGATAGTGATGTATTTTGCTCAGTACCTTGAATGTATATAGTAGCCCTGTCTCTTCCCCCTCATGCCCTCTTTTTTGATAGGAGGAGGGATTTGACTTTTAACAAGTGTACCAAAAGGGTTTGAGTTATATAGGCCTTTTTACCTTAAGGCACTGGATAGACATTTGAAAAGATAATGTTTGATCCACTTTTGGGACAATAGCCTTAGGGATATGTACAAATATTTTAAAAAATACAACACCTACCTGATTTACTAAGAAGAGTGCATATTTATCTAGAGAAAAATTGAAGAAAATGAGAAAAAGAAACTTAAAACTTTTCACTCAAGAACATATTCTCTACTACCAAAACCTGTCTTACCCTATTATATGATAGCACAGAACTGGGAGTTAATGCAATAGCTGTCACTCTTGTGCACCCAGTAATATTTCCTTAAAATTAAAAAAAATTATTATGTTTGAATAAAATGAAAAGAAATTCAAACTGCCTCCTCTCTCATAGGGTTGGATTAAGTAAATTATGTTTTCTTGCCAATATTTTAGTTTTGTGTTATGTGATCCTATATTGATCCATTTCCTTTAAGAACTCCCATGAGGTATAGGTATCAATCTCTTCTTTGAAAGTATAGAACAACGGGCCCAGCCAAGATGACAGAGCAAATGGAGGGACTATAATGGTAATTTCAATTGGAAGAACTTTCCCATTCATTAATCGGCCCACATGAACAGTTTAAGTTACATGGAAGCCTGAGTTACATGGAACGGTAAGGGGTGGCATAGGAAAGGTGCAATAGGAAGAAGCAGAGCTGGAGCAGAGCAGAGAGAAAATTTGGTCAGACCAGTAAGACGGAGGGGAGAGAAAGGCAGACAGTTAGGCTTGTGAGTGTTTGTTTGTGGGAAGGCCTGAAATGTGTACAAATTCCTTAGTTTCTATGATGAATTTCTTCATTATTATGATGGATTTGACTTTCTAGTGTTGACATTCGGTTTTCTAGCGTCTCAGTAAATGTTTTGGTTCTGTCTTCCATGTGGAGCAACTGTTGTATATTGCAATTCAGAATCTCACCAGAATTTTCATGGCTGCTGTAAGCACTGTGAATATCATGTTGGTCCTATAGGGACCTGCTCGAGATCCTCTCTCAAAACCCCTGTGAAAACTTGTACAAATGACTCTAAAGAAATTCTAGAGCAGCAGAAGCCAGAAAATGACAGACTGAAGAAAATTTCCAGCCCAAGAAAACCGAAAATCTTGAAAATAATGGTCTAGCATACTGAACTGGGAGTGAAGCACCACTCAGAATGGTCCATAATTGTGAGGATGCAGCTGGAGTGGCATTAAGTGACTGAATCACTAGTGGCTGCCATGGTTTACAGAATTCTCAACCCACAAATGCTAGAGACAGCTTTGAAATTCAGCAGGAAGTGTAACTCATCTGGCTGAAAATGGAATGTGGTCCAGCCCCAGTCACAGTCTTGGCTCCACTCCAAGAATGGCAGTAGCCGCTGATTGTGCCTGGAGCCTTCCACATGAAAAAGAAACCAAACATCAAATAATTGGCAGGAAAATGAGGACACAGGGAATAAAACAGACTATAGATTCTTACCTTGTCAGAGAAAAATTATTTTCTTACATCATTGGTGACAAAGATCAGAACACACAACTAGAAGAAGATAACAAAGTCCAAGGTCCTGTATCCAAACCCTCCAAGAAAAGGATGAATTGATCTCAGGTGATAGAAGAGTTCAAAGAGAATTTTGAAAATCAAGTAAGAGACATAGAGGAAAAATTAGGAAGATATATGATAGTGATGCAAGAAAATCATCAAAACAAAGTCAACAGCTTAATAAAGAAAACAAAAAATAAATAAATGCTGAAGAATATAACACGTTTAAAATTAGACTAACCCAACTGGCGAAGGGGGTCCAACTAAATTAGGAGAAGAATATCTTAAAAATTAGAATAATCCAAATGGAAAAAGAAGTCCAAAAGCCAACTGAAGAAAATAATTCTGTCAAAATAAGAATGGAACAAAGGGAAGGTAAAGATTTTATGAGAAATCAAGAAATTTATTTTTTTAAATAAATTTCTTTAACATTTTACATTTATTTTCACAAGATTTTGGGTTCCAAAATTTTCT
>JAQQSK010012093.1:0-12009 GCA_028658325.1 Potorous gilbertii
CTCCTATGTCTTTACCTGATGGTAAGCATATCTCTTCGTCGTCCTCAGAGAGGAATGGCGCAATCCTCTGGTCACCAAGAAAATAACCTTCTATGGTCTTAGTTTTTTTTCCCTTTTCTGGGCATTTTCCCAGCCAGTTACTTGACTTTTGAGAGTCCTCTCCACCCCCCCTGGCTTAGATCCGCCGAGCTAGTGCTTGGGGTCTGGGATTCAAATGCTGCTCCCCAGCCTCAGGGCTTTTGGCGGCTGGCCTGACTGCTCTTCAATGGGGGCTTATCTGCTGGTTCTCAGGTGGGGGCAGGGCTGCCTCTCAGGCTCAGTTCCCTCAGGGGGTTTATGCCGAGAACTTTTGTAATGGAGCAGCGGTGGAGCTCCAGCCTACTCTGCCTGTAGCTGCCTCTGTCGCGGCCGTGGCCTCCCAGGGGGTCGAGTCCCGGAGATCCCCCGCTCCCCTCTCAACCCATCTCTCTCACTGACCTGTGCCTCTGTGGGTGGAGGGACCTTCGCAGCTGCCGGAGATTCAGGTCCCTGACGCCTGCTGGGCTCTGCTCGCTCCTCTCAGTGCCACGTGGCCGGGGCAGGGGAGGGGAGTGCTCGGCCCGGGCAGGGCTCCGCTCCCATCTGGGGTACCTTTGCGGTCGGTTTTTCAGGGCTCTCTGCAGCAGAAATCTCCTTCACTGTGTTGCTGCGTGGCTTCCACTGTTCCAGAATTTGTCAGGAGTTCTTTTTACAGGAAATCTATGGGCTGTGGGTTCGGACCTAGCATAGGTGAGTCTTTCTACTCCACCATCTTGGCTCCGCCCCCCACTCTTTTTATTTTTTAATCAATTTTTCTCATAGTACTCCATGACTCTGTCTCAGACCTTACTCTCTTCTCTCTATATTCTCATTCCTATAAATACCTTATTCATTCGTATTTTTTCATATTCATTCTTATTTTTGATGTTTTTTTTATATTTTCATATTTGTTCTTATTTTGTTACTTAATTTTCACCTCTTTTCAGGTGAAAAAATTTCTATCTCACTTTCCTTAGTAACTTGCATAATTTGTTCTTCTTTCCATTAATTTCTTCTTGTTTTATTGAGATTTTTTGCTATTCTAACATGTTCATTCCTCCCCATCTACATTCCTTGTCATCCTTGAAATAAAAATTGACAAACAAGAAAAAATACAATTGAGTAAAACCAGTAGTGTATGTATTTCTCAAAGATAAAGGATCCAAAAGTCTGAGATGTCAACAATAATCACCATTTGTGGGGGGAGATTCTTTTTCAGTGGCAGGTTAATTCAATTCAATGACAAACTTTTATCAAGCACCTATTTGTTCCAGGTCTTAATTGTGCTAGAGGCTGGGAATGATGAAAATAGGCTCTACCCATAGGGAGCTTATGTGCTTTTAGTCATTCACAGTTTAGAATGATACAATGAAGAAAGCACTAGATTTGCAACAAGAAGATTTGAACTAAAATCCTTGTTTGGTAATTTACTTTTAGTATGACATTGAAGAAGTCGTTTTGTTCTTTGAACCTCGGTTCAAATGTCTGTCAAATGCAAGGGTTCTTTCTAGTAGAAATGTGAATAAAAATCTGTCTCCTGGGATTGTTATGAGGATCAAGAGATGTTATAAGTTATATATTTTGTTAAGTCCAAAATCTACATAAAGGTTAACTATTAGGAAGGAACAGCATGATTGTTTGAAAGTTGCTTTTATGTTGAGTTAGGGGATCTGGATTTGCCAAAGTACTGGTTCTGCTCCTTACTCTGTGTCACTAATGGATAGGTCACATCACAACTCTGACTTTCCCTTTTCATGTGTATAAAATGAGGGGGCAGCTAGCTGGTGCAGTGATTAGAGCACCAGTGCAGGAGTCAGGAGGACCTGAGTTCAAATTTCACCTGAGACACTCGGCACTCACTAGCTGTGTGACCTTGGGCAAGTCACAACCCAAATTGCCTCATCTTGGGTCATCTCCAGTCATCCTGATGAATATCTGGTCACTAGATTCAGATGGCTCTGGAGGAGAAGTGAGGCTGGTGACCTGCACAGCCCTCCCTCACTCAAAGCAAAGTCAAGTGCAAGTTATGTCATTATTTCTCTGATGGCATGGTCTTCTTCAACAATGAAGGATGAACATACTATAAAATGAGTGTAACTGTATGGGTTTAACTATCTTACAACCTGATTATCAGTCAAATATTAGTACTAAATAACTACAAATCATTTTGTAACATCAAATGGTATCCAATAGGCATTGAGTATTTATTGAATAAAATAGTGTAAATGAAACTGCAACCAAGATTGAAATGTTCCATTGCATCACATAGCTGTCATTCCCATGGAACAATGAAGCTTTACACAGATAATAAGAAGTAGAAATTGGAGCCATTACCCCATGATATGATTAAACTGAACAAATCTGGATAATCCAAGTCATAAAAGGCCCTGCTTTCCTCACTTATTTGGGTAATTGATTCATCCATTTCTGCCTATGGTCCAATTCTGCCTGTGGAGTCACCATCTTTGATCATGTCACCTTGATCAAAGTAAAATTCAATCATTTCTTTGGAGTTTACAATCTCAGTTAATCCTCACAGGAACCATTTGAGGAACCTTCCATAGATATTATCAGCCCCATTTTATTGATGAGAAGACTGTGTTTCAGAGATGTAAAATTACTTTACATATAGTTGTATAACTGGTAAATGCCAGAGTAAGGAATTCAACCCAAATCCTCTGTACTCTTAGTTCTATCAACTTTGTAGAACGCTCATAATTCATCAACCCTACATATGTATACTATGCCGTTTATACTCACTCATTAGAATCCCCTCTAAGAATGAGTCCTCAGTTAACTTCAGAAAGAAGCCTTAGTATATTCTTGACCAGCTTTGAATAATGCTGATTATGTTAATGTATGAAGTACTTTAAAAAGATGGAGAACCATGTAATACTAGCATCTGAATGATTCCTAGAAAAATTTTACAATTTTTTAAAGGCTGAATTTCAATGAACTAATAAAGCCACAACAAAAATTAGAAATTTCTCCATTTATCATTTGTACAATCATATTGTAATATTTACTACCTGGCTATTTCCAAGAAATATGTAGGGTATTCTAGGGAGCCACAATGTTAACGCAAGGAAAATTAAGAATAGCAATTCTTACTGAGTGAAGTAAAGGTAGACTTTCTTCCTACACAGAAAAGGTAGGCATCCTGTTCCTCTGAACTAAGCCTACGTAAAGTTTATAGCTGGCAAAAGAAAATTTGCCTCCAGTGTTAAGATGCTTAGGCTTTTGATTTCAAAACTATTCATCTATGAAGTGATTTTTTTATAGGATAAAGAATAAGCAACAGGAAGGACATAATTCTGTAACGGTTGGGTGACTAGGTCTAGCTTTTCCCATTTGGAAAGAAAGAAACCAAAGCCTTGAAAATTTAGAAGATAGTGCCCCAAATAATGGATAGAATTACTTTTAGCAGGAGAAAACACATGTTCACAGCTGAATAGGTTGCCGACAAATACTGAATGCTTGTAAATTGAAGATGTAGGATATCAATTTCTAGCCGAGGAGTTTTAGAAATCAGTTCTATTTCACTTTGACTGTCTTTATTACTCTCTATCACCAGTCAGGATTCATTGTTAATGAGGAACTTCTCTGTTCCTAGAATGTTTCCTTACTGCAGAAAGAAGGATGCCTGAACAGGCACAGATAAAATTCTTATGCTTGACTAAGTAAAGATGGGGTCTATTACAAAACACATATTGGACAATTGGTGTATGAGTCTAATTTTTGCAAAGATTCTTGCTGAGAGCAAATGTGACATACTGGGTGGAGTTTAGGGTTTGGTGTTAGACTGGAATTCAAATCCTGGTTCTGTAATAGCTGAAAGATGACTGAATTTGAAGTCATGTACAAATTTTACCTCTGTCACATATTATCAGTAACTCAGTTTGAGACTCTGTACTTCAGTTTTTTCATCTGCAATGTAATTTTATTACATAATGTAAAAGGTTGACTACATAGAGCAATAGAATAGCTTACTATCAGATTTCAGGTTAACTAAAGATTTACTCCATGAAAGACAGACCAAATAACTTGCAGATCTTTTTGTCCTTTAAAATTTCTGAATGGTGATGTATGCAATAATGTTTATGGTAGCCAATTCATACAAATTCAAATCAATAAGCATTTATTAAGTGCCTACTATATGCCAGACACAGTATTTCTTGCTTCATAGAGTAACAAGGCATAGAGGTGAAATCACTGGCCTGGCTATCAGGACATGTGTATTAGTCCTTTGCTGGGTATGTGGTCATGGGCATGCTGCTTAATTTTTCTGACCTTCAGTTTCCTCATCTATAAAATTATATCTTCCCTACCTACCTCACAGAGTAGTGGGAAGTAAGTTAAATAAATATGAAGGTGCTTTGAGATTCCTAAACTACACTGTTATATCCATATTGAATCCTATCAATACTAAAACCTCTCACTAGCATTTTATCTTTCACCATCTTTGAAATAAGGGTAATTGATTGTTGTAAATGAAATTACATGGTTCCTATAAGCAAAGGTAGCAAAAACTAATGGATAGGGAGCTGAGAATCAATTATGTTGTTATTCAATCATTCGGTCATGTTCCCTTTATAACCTGATATGGGTTTTCTTAGCACAGATACTGGAGTGATTTGGCATTTCTTTCTCCAGTGGATTGGGCAAACAGAGGCTAAGTGACTTGTCCAGGGTCACATAGCTAGTGAGTGTCTGAGACTGGATTAGAACTTCAGTCTTCTGGACTCTGGACACCACACACTGGAATTCTAACAAGATTAAAGATCCTCCCCATCCATTATCAGGCCTGCCTATTAAGGGAAGCTAGATTAGGGAAGGCCCACACCTTTTGTTAATTTTCTAATGAGGCGCTGGTTCTCAAGCTTTGTGATGCCCTCTGGCTCTCAAAAGTGTATAAAGACTCTGAGGTAAGGTTTTACTTGAGAGCAGACTGACTTGGAAGTATTTGGCCAGACTAGACTCTGGCCAGCTTTTGAGAATCCAGATGTCAGTGCTTCTCTCTCTGGTAACTATTTATGTATGGTCAGCCAGTTACCTGTCTGTTGATCTGTCAGACAGTTGGAAGCCCCATCTATTGGTTAATTTGTGTTTCTCTGTTTTTGTTTTCTTTGAAGTTCAGGATGCTGACTTTTCCCCTGAACAAAGTGAATGGTATATATGTTTGATTAAAGTGCTTGTTGATCCCTCAAAAGTTGCTTTCCTTTTAGAAAAGCAGATTTAAGAACCTGTGATAGCAGGCTGTTCTGTGTCTGTTGGGGTGCTTGCTTTTACATGTACCATCCATCTAGCCGCAAGTTATATCTAAATTCAAATCCCACCTTTGATGCAAATGGCTGTTATCTTTGACAAGTCCCTTAAAATATTAGTGCCCTAGGCAACTCTCCAAGGTTGTACATTTCATTGAAGGCACTGAAAAAACAAGCAAAAGCATTTCCTCAATATGAAGTCTCTACCCCAATGAAATCACACAACTTCATGCCCTGGGTTATCCATCCATTGTCTATTCACAAGAATTTCCAACCTTATCCCCTAATCCTACACATGCACTATAATGGGAGAGGCAGTATGATATAGTTGTCAGAGGTCTGGGATTGAACTCAAAGAGACATATTCAAGATCAAGAAGCATACTACATGTGTGTATGACCATGGACAATTTAGTGTCTCAATGCCTGAGAGAATCCTCCAAAATGATAAAGTATAGATAAATTATGAGGTAATTTCTGTACAAGAACAGGGAACTTGCACAATGGAACATCTGTAGTCTGAGGAGCCAAAAAGTAAATAAATATATAGGCTTATTTATTAATATAATCAGATAACATAGGAGATACATCATATACATGCTTATATATACATATGAAAACACAAATACACACATGCATATAAATGACAGATATATACAGATAGGTAGATGACAGAGAAATGTGAGTCAATATTTTATCTTTCTTCTGGGTCTGACATTTGCTAGCTATGTGACCATGGACAAATTAATCAAGCAATCATGCATGAATTTATTATGTACTTACTATGCACCAAGCATTGGGTTAAATGCTGGGGATACAAAACACAAATTAAACATATATGTTGTAACATATATATGTAAAAATATATATGTTCACACATATATTCAGTTCTTGTTGTCAAAATATTTATACTATAGTGGGAGAGATTACACACACACACATATATATATATATATATACACATATATTATACACATATCCACACACACAAATATATGTATGTATGCATGTATCTCAGTATATGAAAGATATATCCAATCCAATCTAATAACCATTTGTTAAGTACTTATTATACACCAAGCACTATGCTAAAGGCTGGGGATTTATTGATATTCAGTTGTTTTAGTTGTATCCAACTCTTCGTAATCCCATTTGGGGCATTCTTGGCAAGGATACTAGAGTGGTTTGCCATTTCCTTCTCTTATTCATTTTACAGATGAGGAAACTGAGGCAAACAGGGATAAGTGACTTGCCTAGAATCACACAGCTACTGTCTTAGGCTGATTTGAAGTTAGTAAGATAAATCTTACTGACTCTAGGCCTGGCAGATACAAGTTAGGGGGATACAATTAATAAAAAGAAAACATCCCCTACCTTTAAAGAGCTTCCAATCTGGAGACAATACACAAAAGAAGGCAGGAAAGCTGGGGGGCAGGGATACCACAGGGTTATGTTATGGGGGCATCTTGTTCTGTGGAGTTGAAATCAGGCAGAGATGCATATGCAGATTGGAGTGGACTGAAGAGTCCAGTTTCTGCCCTCTATAAAGGAAAGCATCGGGAGGAGTTTGGTACTTATTCTAGCCCTTCAATCACAGAAGAGAGAAGACTGAAGGAAGTGGAGTCAGTTAAAGCTGAACATGGGAGGAGGCATCTTGTTCTACAGAGTTGAAACTGGGCAAAGCAGCAGATGCAGAATAGAGTGGGGAGATAGATGAGGCACAGATGGAAATGCACAAGCATCTGGAGGGGCCTGAATAAAGGGGCCCTACAAGCACTGGGAGTTGAGTTGAGTCTTAAATGAAGCCAAAGAATGCAAGGGTCTAATGTGAAGAAGAACTTTCCAGGACTGCCATTGTCAAGACACAGAGATGGGAAAAGGAGCTTTATATGTGAGGAATTTCTAGTAGGTCAATATAACTGGATTGCAGAGCTGAAGGCAAGAAATGTGTAGGGAGACTAGAAAAATGGGAAGGGACCAGGTAATAAGTACATTAAATATTAAACAGGAAAGTGTTTATGTTATTCTAGAAGTATCAGTAAGTCACTGGAGTTGCATGTAAGGAAGTCAGATGGTCAGATATTTATTTTAGGAAAATGATTTTGGAAGCTGTATGAAGGATGATTTGGAGAAGGAAGAGACGAAGCAAGGAATGCAGTTAGGTTAGTCCTATGATTCTTGGTTTCCACTTCTGCAAAGAAGAAATAATTATAAGTACGATCTCTACCCTATAGGATTCTTGTAAGGAAAGTAAATTTTTACGAAGAAATGTTATACAAATACAAATATAAATAAAGAAAATAGCATTTTATGCTAAGTTCCTAGAAATGTTTAGGTACTAAAATGATAGAGGATCAGATCCTCCCCTAATCTGTCAACTACTGGATTAGATATACCTTAAAATTATGTGTATACACACACACACACACACACGCACAGACATTTACATACACATACATGAAGCTAATTAAAAGGGATTTACGTCAACAAGCTATTAAATGTCTGCTGTGTGCCAGACACAATATTTCTTGCTTTTTAGGGTAAGCATATGTGTATGTATATATAAATATAGAAACACCCACATATATACACATGTACATATATATGTATATATACCTACACACATATAGAGATATGTATATCTATCTATGTAGTATTTAATCCACATGACAAGAACATAGATCTAGTTACTTCCTGTGGGATGTGTGTGTGTGTGTGTGTGTGTGTGTGTGTGTGTGTGTGTTATGTATCCATAGATATATGTTTGGTCTAAAGTGAAGGAAAAAAAGTCATGCTATTATACTTCTTTAAGATTTGCAAACCACTGGTTATTGGGAGTCTGGTGCATGTGCAGACTCCATTAGCTTGCTTGACAAATACTACTTATGCTTCTTTCCTCCTTCCCTTCCTTCCTTCCTTCCTTCCTTCCTTCCTTCCTTCCTATTATGCACTAGGATAAGATGAAGGGTCCCAATAGCTCTGGCTCATAAATATGTTCCCCTAATTGTTTTAGTACAACTTTACAAGTCACCCAGAAGGGGCCTCTAAACTAGGGCTCGTTTAGTATTGCAGGTGGACAATGCTCATACGCCTATCAAAGTTCACTGCTGATTTCATGAATGGAATGTTAGGGTGTGGGGGAAGGATTTTCCCTTTTCCTCAAAAAATTGACTTGGGGCTTAATTCTGTAATCTTTGCTTCCTTACTTTTATTTAGAGAGGCTTCAAGATTTCAAATTTTACAGGTGGCAGAGATTTAAATATACCAGACATATCAAGCATGGAGCTGCCTTAATGACACTGTCTGTTCTAGTCCAGGGTCCCATGAATCTTTTGATTTTAGTCAACTCTTATCTTATCAATGAATCATGTACATTTATGTAACCATGTCAGCCTTTGCTTATCTGTAAAATGAGGAGCTTGGATTAAACCATATCTAAAGTTCCTCTGAGCACTAAAATCCTATGGTTTATTTTGCCAGTCAAGTTATATCACAAGGATAATTTTTAAAAGTGAATTTAAGGAGGAAAAAGTGCACATTTTTTCAAAGCTGTAATAGGACTAAGAATCACTGTACCATTAAATCAAAGGTAATTAAAAACAAGATTTAAATTTTCTCCATAAGTGCTGAGGCAGGTTTTAAAAGTGTTTCATTTCCTACAGAGTATTGTACACCCACAAACATGCACATGGTTTCTGAGAGGCTGGGAGTAAAGGATTAGGAATTTGTCATTCAGTTTTATACCCAACCTCTTCTCACTCAGCCATCTACTATGGATTGGATTTTACTCTTAATGCTTTTCCATTTTCTCCTTGGATAGTTCCATTTCTTTCTCTGTGATGTCATTTTCACGAATAGAGAAATGTGTAGCGATGGCAGATTTCCACATCAATGTCCTATTGTATGAAGGGAGAGAGAGAAAGATGAAAAGGGATGAAAATGGTACTTTTAAAGAAAACCTGCATCCTTTTCTGATTTCTCCCAGTTGGCATTGCTCTTTTCTCCCCAGATGACTTTGACTATTATTGTATCTATCTAGGTATTTACATAACTACAGATTACATTGATTTGTCTGTGTACATGATGTCTCCTCTCACCACACAATAGATCATAAGCTTCTTAAAGCCATTATTTTTAATCTTTATTCCCCCCAAACCACTGAATAGTAAAAATAAATGTCTTTAGAGATTAATGGTCTGAAGTGTGGAGACAGCGTGGCATAGTGGGCAGAGCTCTAGTCAGTGTGCTCGAAAACAACTATGGAAAACTCTTAATTTCAGAGTCTTTTCTCTGTTAATTAATACACATTTATCCTGTATGTAGCTTGCTAAACACAGAGCTAGGAGCATAGTAGGTGCTTAAAAGATTTATATTGATTAAGTTAATAGTTGTGTGAACCCCAGACTAATCATTTAAGCTTATGTGCTTCTATCAATCCCATGGGAACTTCCCAAGAAGTTATTATTACATTGTATTGGTGTTTCATATGCTAATTCAATCATAGATCTTCTCCCATGTTATTATTTGCGGTAGATCATTTGGGCTAAAAATCAGAGAGCCCTTCACTCTAGGTCTTTGTGTATACTCATTTTGCTGAGCTATTGGAAGGTCCAGCCTCATTCCAGAAGAGTGATAAAAATAGGGCATGGGGATAGAGACAGGAGTTGGACTTCTGATTTTCTCTGTTTATACAGTTTGATGCCATCTCTGCAACTTAAAGGCTTAAAGAGCTGCCCATACAGAGCACTGAGAGATTAAGGGACTTGTCTGGAATCATTCCTATTGGATATTGGAAAGGCACATCCCAAAGGCAGGTCTTCTTGGTTTATTTGCTTGCTAGACACCATGCCCCTTTGCCTCGCTGAACTTCTAGGACTTATTTTTGCTGGATTGGGGTGGAATTAGATATTGCTAATTCAGTCACACTAAGAGTAGAATCTAATAATATATATTCCATTTGTATTTCTAGTTTATAAACTCAGAACTGGTAAGGACTTCAGAGATCTTTTAGTCTGATCCTCTCATTTTACAAATAAGATTGATCAATATCAAATGGCTATTAAGTGATGGACGCAAAATTCAAACACACATTCTGTTATAACACATCTAGTATTCTTTCCATTTTTTTTAATCCAGAAACATTTTTTTTCTTCTTCACCTTTTCCAATTTGCTTTTTCTGCTATTAACCAGTCCATCAAACTATTTTTCATCTTCCCAGTATAGCAAAGCATGCAAAATGTCCAAGTCACTGTAATTTTAAGTAGTTAACACTTGATGAAAACCCATTCTTACGTAATTTGCTTCCTTTCTTGTTGGTAATTGCTTTCTAATTTGTGTTATCTCTTGGTACTCATTTTGGTTGCTTTTATGGCTTTTAACAAGGATGCTTTTTCTTACTATAATGAAATTTGAAGCCTTCTTTTCCCCTAAATAGTAATATTTGTTTATTGGTCATTTGAGGAAGTATTTTTGTTATTGCTGTTGTGTTTTTACAACTAAGTCAAGTAGAGAGCTGGAAATTATCTGGTTAAAGTGACCAAAGTAGACAGTTTTCACCAATGCTAATTAATCAGCATGGCCAGGTCTAGTGTTTCCAAGATAACAGAATTATATTCCTGTTTGCCTACTGTATGTGCATAGTATTATAGGATCTGCTGCTAAACTGAACTTCTTTCAATGGAAGCCATATTAAATTGAAACATTATTAAGACGTTCAATATTTTTGCTATTATAAATCAAGCATTCATTCTTCTCTTTTCTTCCCCTTCTTTGTTCACTGTAATCAAATACAATTGCTATATTAGGCATTTTAATTTAAAATATAATGTCATTATTAGGAAATGTAGGGGGCAGAGCCAAGATAGCAGAGTAGAAAGACTCACATATGCTAGCTCCAAACCCACAGCCAATGGATTTCCTCTAAAAAGAACTCCCAACAAATTCTGGAACAGTGGAAGCGGCGCAGCAACATAGTGAAGGAGATTTCCGTGCCAGAGAGCCCTGAAAAACCGATCCCAAAGGTCCATCGCGCACCGGACAGGAGCAGAGCCCTCCCCTGCCCTGGCCAGGCACTGAGAGGAGTGAGTAGATCAGAGCAGCCTTCAGGGACAGAATCTCCAGCAGCTGCAAAGGTCCCTTCACCCACAGATGCACAGGTCAGTGAGAGAAACTTCTGGATGGGCTGAGAGGGGAGTGGGGTGTCTCCATGACTCGGGTCCCCTCAGGAGGCAGTAGCAGAGGCAGTGGGCGGCCAGAGGCTCCCAGAGCAGGCAGGAGCTCAGCAACAGCTCCATTACAGAAAGTCTCTGCATAAACCCCCTGAGGGAACTGAGCCTGGGAGGTGGCCCTGTCCCCACCTGAGAACCTGATTTAATCTTACCCTGAAAGCCCTGAGGCTGGAGAGCAGCATT
Organism: Potorous gilbertii; assembly: GCA_028658325.1. NCBI lineage: Eukaryota > Metazoa > Chordata > Mammalia > Diprotodontia > Potoroidae > Potorous > Potorous gilbertii. The sequence continues at coordinate 11,732 of JAQQSK010012093.1, forward strand.
TGAATCTCAGACCCCAAGCACTAGCCGGGCAGACCTAGGCCAGGGGTGGAGAGGACTCTCAGAAGTCAAGTAACTGGCTGGGAAAATGCCCAGAAAAGGGAAAAAAAATAAGACCATAGAAGGTTATTTTCTTGGTGAACAAATGATTCCAACCTTCCTCTCTGACAAGGAAGAAAACTGCTTACCATCAGGTAAAGACATAAGAGTTGAGGCCTCTGTATCCCAAACATCTGAAATAGCTATCCAATGCCCTCAGGCCATGGAAGAGCTCAAAAAGG
>JAQQSK010012094.1:0-12009 GCA_028658325.1 Potorous gilbertii
AGAGATTAGTTGGGCCAGTGGTGGAGGGATAGGGACTGGGGATCAGAAAAGGAGGATGAAAAGAATCAAATTTGGGTTGAAGGTGTTGACTTTTCTGCCACTGAACATCATACACAAACTGTTCTTAGTAGCTGCCAGCCAGAGGGTGCTGGTGCCTTGGGGTTGGGCTGCTCTGACCATTCCAGGTTTATTTCTTCCTATTCCCTACTAGGAACTTGCTGGATGGCTATCTACTAGTTTTTATTTCATTATTTTCTGTCCTTTTGCCTTGACTTTTACTGTTTTCTTCAACTGCAAAGGACCAAAAGTGATGCCGGTCCACATCTTATTCCAGGAATAGCTAATAGGACACTGCCCCTCCCTCACCCTTTTGTTGGGGAGTAATTTCTTCCTCATCTTGTTCAGTCAATGAGACAAACATTTATTAAGTGCCCATTGTGTGCCAGGTCATGGTGCTGGTAATGTAAGAAGAAAAGGGAAAACAGTCCCTGTTCTCAAAGACCTTGGGTTTGTCCTTCGTTGCTGAAGAAGACCATGCCATCAGAGAAACAATGACATGACTTGCACTTGACTTTGAGTGAGGGAGGGCTGTTCAAGTCACCAGCCTCACTTCTCCTCCAGAGCCATCTGAATCCAGTGACCAGATATTCATCTGGATGACTGGAGATGACTCAGGATGAGGCAATTGGGGTTAAGTGGCTTGCCCAAGGTCATACAGCTAGGGAGTGTCAAGTGTCTGAGATGAGATTTGAACTCAGATCCTCCTGACTCCTGCACTATCCGCTGTACCACCTAGCTGCCCATTCTCAAAGACCTTACCTTCTTTCCAGGAGATAACAGGTGTCATGTACAAGATACATACAAAGCAATACGATGTAACCTTAGAGAAGCAGACACTAGCAGAATGGGCATGTTTAGATTTTACCTGGGAGACAGTATGTGTAGACATAGACAAGACACATACAAAGCAGATACAAGGTAAACTTAGAGAAGATACTAACAGTGGAGTGGGGTTGGGGAACCAGAAAAAGTCTCCTGAAGAAGATGAAATTTCAATGGAGTCTGGAAGGAAATCTGGGATTTCAAGAGGCAGAAGTGAAGAGGGAGAACATTCAAGGTATGGAAGTCAGTGAAAACACACAGAGAAGAGAGATGGAGCATCATGTGTGAGAAACAGTCCAGGATGCTGTGAATAAACTGAAAAAGTAAGAAGGAGCTAGGTTGTAAAGACCTTTAAATGCCAAGCAAAGTATTTTCTGTTTTAGGTGGCACAGAATCCTGACCTGATTCAATACACTTACAAGTGTGTTATTTTGGGCAAGTCACTTAACCTATGTCTGCCTCGGTTTTGTTATTTGTAACAAAGAGATAATTTGTAACAAAGAGTAATAATAGCATTACTTTCCAGGGCATTTGTGAGGATCCAGCAAGATAATGTTTTAAAGTGCTTTGGAAACTTTAAAGTGCTACATAAATGCTATTATGATTGTAGCTAGACAGTACAGTGGAAAGAGTAACAAGCTTAGCATTTGAACTTCATCTTCATGAATTTAAATTTGATTTCTGACACTAGCTGTGTGGCTGTAAAGTCAGTTAACCCCCTTTTTGCCTCAGTTTCTTTATCCGTAAAAATGAGCCAGAGAAAGAAATGACAAACTATTTCAGTATCTTTGCCAAGAAAACCCCAAATGGGGTCACGAAGAGTTGGACATGACTTGAAACTACTAAACAAAAACAAAAACAAATTATTTTTGTATTTGACCCTGGAGGTAAAAGAGAGCCACTAGAGTTCAGTGAGCAGAGAGGATGGTGGTGAAATGGTGAGACCTAACTTTAATATTTTCTTATCATATTTCTTTTGGTTTTTTTTCTAGGCTTTGTCCATCTCATTTGCAGTAGTAGATTAAAAGATATATGAAGTCAAAGCCTAGAGTCTTATCTTTGCATCTTTCTCGGTGCCCTGCTTACAGCTTCACTTAAAAAAATTTGTTGGATGCTTGGTTGATTTAGTCAGTGTAACTGGAACCTGCGATTCCAGGAGTACTAGCAGAGAGGAGACTGGGCAGTCAGGAAGAGATCCTAGAGAAGGAATGCTGTGAGTCAGGCTTGCAAAGGCTGTGGGCAGTAGGAGTTGGCCAAGAGAAGGAAGGAAAGCCCTTCTCAGGAGAGTGCAGAAGTATGGGTAAAGGCATGGAAGTTTCAGTGAGTAAGTCACATGTGGATTTGAACAACCATCTAAGCTTCTTTGGAGGGCCACCATCTAAGCTTCCTTGGAGAGCCATGATTATGTGTGGGAGAGACTAGTGAGAAGGCTGGAAAGTGAGGGAGAGTCAGTGAGGGCCTGGAAGGTTCTGCTGAGAAGGCTCTATATTATCGGACAGGTGACCATCAGTCTCTGTAGATTTTGGGGCATGGAATATTCTGTTTGAAGAAGAGGATTCTAATAGCTATGTGGGGATATGATAGAGAAGGAAACCAGTCAGAAAGTGGTAAAAACAGCCTCAGGGACTGGGTTAGAGCAGAGTTTTGGGAATAATTTTTGGGACTTGAAGTGGAATGGGACAAAGTTGATGGTCATCTGACTTCCAAGTACCTCAAATGATTCCTCTTTTAAAGTCAGGCACTAGCTAATTTTTATTCGTGTAATTGAAATAATATAAAGACCAGAGAATGTAACAAATAGAAGGGTTCCATGGAAAGAGGAAGAGTAGAATCCCATGTCTTTGGAAAATAAGGAAATCGAGGCTCAGAGCAGTTAGATGGCTTTCCCAAAGTCATATAATTAGCCAGTGTGTGAGCAGGGCATAGAATCCAAGTTTCCTGGCTCCCTGTCTCATAGACATCTCATTGTTTACCCCTTTTCAGAGTCTTTCAAAGCTATATGAATGTGAATTATCACTGATAAATTTTCTTTATGATTTCTCTGCCTTGAGAGGCCCATTTTCAGTGGCCTTTAATATTCTCGAAGCATTAGGCCATTGAAAATGGATCTCTCAAGATGGAGTCATCATAAAGAAATGGTGTCAGTGATAATTCATATTCATATAAGTTCAGTTTTTAAAAGGTTTCCCACACAATCACCTTGTAAAGGAGGCCATATAAGTATTCTTATCGTCATTTTATAGATGAGGAAAGTTAGACCAAGAAGATATATACAGGGATAAGATATGTGATTTCATTGGCTGAAGGAACTCCTAGTTAAGGAAACTTCCTCTACCAATCTGAATTATTGCAATGCAACTTATTGTCTTAAGAGAGTTTCTTAGAGTTGACTAGGTGGTACGGTGGCTAGAGTACTGGCCCTAAAGTCAGAAGACCTGAATTCAAATCTGACCTCAGACACTTACTAACTTGTGTGACCCTGGGAAAGTCACTTAACTTTTGTGATCCTCAGTTTCCTCAACTGTGAAATGGGGATAGTAACAGCACCTGCCTTGTAGGGTTTGGTGTGAGAATCAAATGAAGTCAGTTGTAAAGTGCTTAGCACAGTACTTAGTACAAAATAGGAGCTATATAAATGCTCATTCTCTTTGTCTCTGCTAGAGCACTGAGAAATTGTGGCTTGTCCAGTTACATAGCCAGTATGTCTCAGAAGTCGGGAAAAGAAATGAGACCACAGATGAAAGAGCTATTTGGTGAAACAGATTTTTATTTAGATCTGCCTTTCCTTTAATAGAGTCTCTGCATTATATCTAAGGCTTCACATGCTGGTCTTTTCCTAACTGGCTAATAATGTACCTGAGAAAAACTCCAAGTAAGGAGAAGGAAACAAACATTTATTAATTATTTACTGTGTGTCAGGCACAGTGCCAAAGTACTTTACAAATATAATTTCATTTGATACTCACAACCTTGAGAGATAGGTGCCATTTTGTACCCTTTCTACTTCTCCATTTCATAGATGAGGAAACTGAAGAGATTAAGTGACTTACCCAAGGTTGTGAAGCTTTTCCTCCTCCTCCTTCTTCTCCTCCTCCTTCTTCTTCTTCCCCCAATTAGTTATGTCTGACTATGAACCCATTTGGGGTTTTCTTGGCAGAGGTGCTAGAGTAGTTAGCCATTTCCTTCTCCAGTTCATTTTACAAATGATGAATTGAGGCAAACAAGGCGAAGTGACTTGTGCAGTGTCACATAGCTAGTAAGCGTCTGAGGCCATATTTGAATTCAGTTTCTCCTGACCCCAGGGCTGGCAGCCTATCCACTGTAAAACCTAGGATCACAAAATTAATAAGTATCTGAACCTGGATTTGAACTCAGATGTTCCTGACTTCAGGCCCAACACTATGTACTACATTACCTAGCTGTCTCTGTTTTAGATAAACTCATCTCTAGTCATGATTTCTTTTTATTTATTAAATTAAAATTTTTATTAAAATCTTAACTTTGAATATCAATTTAGTCAATTAAACTGTTTAGCAACTATTTACATTGAAATCAATTTGAACACATAGAGTATCATAATTTCTCATTCAGTCCCTCTAAATACACATTAGGATTGATCAGAGACATAAGAGCAGAGCCAGAAGATTCATGGTGGTAACACAAAAGTTGAAAGGATGTCAGCTCTGATAGAGAGGTCCAAGAGAATGAGAAATGGAGTTGTCTCCTCTCCTTCTGTACCCAGAGGTCAGACTTGGTGAGGGCTGAGTCTTAATTCTTTTCTTCAAGTTGGCAAACATGGTTACCTCCACTTACCCTATTTGTACTATTTCTCAATGATTTTCTTTCTTTTTTTCCACTTGCTTTCCTTCTTTCTTTCTTGTTTTCACTTATGGTATTTTGCTCAAACCAAACCCCTTCAGGCCTTAGGTCATGGCAGAGTAGAACAGTTGATCCTTCTGGACCTCTGCTCTCCTTCTGATGTTTGTTTCCCCCATAATGCCATGCACAGTCAGTCACCCAGCTCCTGCCTTGACCCAATCAAAGTGTCCAGAAGATTAACTTGAAGAAATGAGGCAGTGCCAGTTGTTTTCTTATCAGCCCGGAGAACAATCCAAATGGTGAAAAATCCCCTCAGTCCCCTCACCTGGCACCACTCGCTAACTACTGAGCTGTTGGTTTGTAGTGGCTGCTGACTGATTCATTCTTCTCCAAACTAGCTGACTTTTTCCTCTGTACCTGGATGTTTGTTGGCTGTTATATCAGCCCAACAGGATGAGGAGGGAAAGTTGATGCACTTCTTTTCTCATAGAGGCAGGAGGCCTGAGCTAAGCTGTCATGAAGCTTCACTAATGTCAAATGTAGAGTTTAGAACAATTTTTTTTCTGTTTAATTTCCCTAGCTTGCTTCTGGTTTACAACCTGGCCCTTTGATACCTTTCTGGTCTTCTTATACTTCTCTTCACTTACTCTATGACACAGCAACATTTTCCTTCTTGTTCTTAACTCCATGCTATACTCCATCTCCTGCCTCCTTGTGTTTTCATGGTGGTTCCCCATGCCCAGAATACTCTTCCTGCTTACTTAGGAGTTCCTGCTTTTTTGGCTTCCTTTCCTGATACTATCCCCACAGGTATTGACTTCCCTCTGTGATTACTATATGTATCTTGTTTGTGCTTTAACTATTTACACATCGACTTCTCCATTAGAATGTAAGCTCTTTGAAGGCAGAGATTGTATTTTTACCTTTTTTTTTTTTGCATTCCCAGCATCTGACACAGTGCTTTACACACAGTAAGTACTTAATACATATTTATTGCCTGTTGGAAATGAGGAATGTGGAATGGTTTTGCTGTGGGCTGTCCCAGAACAGTTCTAGATCACTGATACAGGGGATACTTTCCATAGAATGACGAAGAGCCTTGAAATATGAGGAATGGGTAAAGGATATTGATCCTTGAAAAGAAAAGCTTTAGTGGGGAACGTGATAGTTGCTTCAGATATGTGAAGGACTATCCCATTAAAGAGGGATTTAGACTTTGCCTGCTTCCCCTTAGAGGGTAGAACTTGGAGTAATGGACAGAAGTTGTTGAAAGGCAGATTTAGGCTTCATGTCAGGAAAAACTTTAACAATGAGAGCTATTTAACAGTTTAACAAATTTGACAGTTAGGGCTATCCCAGAATGTAATGGGATGCCTTGGGAGGGTGTGTGGCCTCTTTCTTAGAATCTTTAGTCAAAGGTTGGATGACCACTTGCTCTACAGGGCAGCTGCTTCAGCCAGGGATTGGGTTAGATGGTTTCTCTTATAGCTTTGAGAGTCTCTAAAATGTGCTATGGAGCTTTGCTGAAAGGCCAGGGCACTAATTGCCTAGCTATTCTTTGGGTTTTCCTACTCTGGAATGCCTGTGGTTATACTAGACAGTGAGTTTTTGACTGGATATTTGACTTTGATGTCTTGCAATAATCATGAACTTTCATATTCACCTTTCCTATTGCTGATTCTAGACACAGTGATATATGCACTTATACTTTTATCTGGTCCCCTGTCCATCTTTGGGAGAAAGTATAAATTCTAGGTTTACTCTGTCTCACACACACATGTGTTCATAGATATAGAAAATTGCTTAGGATGGCATTTTCTTCCTTTAAAAAATTAATATTTCTTCTCAATTACATGCAAAAACAATTTTAAACATTCATTTTTTTTTAAGTTTTGAACTCCAAATTCTATCCTTCCCTACCTCTCTTGCCCCTTCCCTGAGATAGTAAGCCATCTGATATAGGTTATACATGTGCAATCATGTAAAACATTTCCATATTGGTCATTTTATGGAAGGCTACTCAAATTTTAAAAAAGAAAGTAAAAATAGTATGTTTCAGTGTGTATTCAGATGTCATCAGTGCTTTCTCTGGAAGTGGATAGCATTTTTTATCATAAATTTTTTAGAATTGTCTTAGATCATTGCATTATAGAGAATACCTAAGTCATTCATAGTTGTTCATTGTACAGTATTGTTGTTATTGTGTACTTCTCCTAGTTCAGCTCACTTCATCCTGTATTAGGTCATGTAAGTCTTTCCAGGTTTTTCTGAAACTATCTCCCTTATCATTTCTTATGGTACAATACTCCACCACAATTATATACCATAGCTTGCTCAGTCATTCCTCAGTTGGTGGGTATCTCCCCAATTTCCAATTCTTAGCCATGGGAGAAAGAGTTGTTATAAATAATTTTGTACAAATAGGTTCTTTTTCCTTTTCTTTTTTTTTTTTTTAGGGGGGGGGTGTCTCTTTGGGATCCAGACCTAGTAGTGGTATTGCTGGATCAAAGGTATGCAAGTAGTTTCAAACTGTTCTCCAGAATGACTGGATCATTTCAAAACTTCACCAGAAGTGCATTGGTGTCCCAGTTTTCCAACATCCCCGCCAACATTTATCATTTTAGGATGGTATATTCAAAGACATCAGAGAAGACCCTATTCTTGAACTACACCTCATCCTCAAACCACTCTGATGTTGAAATTCCTTCCTCAAGGAAAGTGTTCGCTCACCTAAAGACAGAAAAAGTTTGAAATTTGACCCCCTTATACATCATCCTAAATTTCCAAAGATTTTTACACTAAACTTTCAAAGACTAGTATCATAACCTTTCCTGAGAACAGACATGGATGGAGGTGGGAGAAGTGGAGGAAGAATGTTAGAAAGAACAGGGGAAAATTAGTTACAGAAGTTAAGACCACAGAGAAGACTTGAGGTATTCAGGGGAATAGTGGTGGGGGTAGGGACAAAGAAGGAAGACAAACTTGGATTACATCAGTTTCAGATCTTAGGTCTCCATAGATCCAAGATCAGTGAACTGGAATGAAATGCCAAAGGCAGGAACATTTAGCCTCAAGAGGAGAACATGCCTTCTGAAGGTGTATTCAGTGGTTGGGCAAGAACATATGTGGGTGAATTCTGGATGATCTGTCCTGTTCTGGCTACACACTGATTTCTTGCTTCACTGAGGAGGCCAGCTAGGCATGGCCAACAAATTTTGTAAATTCTTTCCCAACGATTATTTCCTAGCCTTCAAACTAGGGCCTTCTAGGAAAGGACTTTTCCATTGTGACTCCTTTTGTGCTGTATGTATTTACTTAGTCCCCTATTTGCAAATTGTGATTTTTATAGATAGTCTTCTCAGAAAGGTGCAGGATTTTCCAAATGGAATCTGTGACCAGAACCTAGAGTCATTCATTCTTATAAGGTTTTTTCCACCTTCTCTCTGCTTACACTGGGCCAGTGCAAGTTCTTTTTCCTGACTGGTTACCCTACCTTCTGATGCTCAACATCCTCTCAGGTGACATAAAATTCAGTTCAATTAAACAAACATTTATTAAGCATCTGTTCCACACAGGGCAGGGTGCTAGGTATTAGGGGATAGAACAGGTATGATTCTTGCAATTGTAGAGGTTGCTCTGAGGATGTCATAGATAAATATAATATCAGCAATGTCAACTATAATAATACTCATAATAGCTGACACTTATATGGCACTTAAAGGGATGCACAAATTTTTAGATTTTATTTCATTATATATGTGCATACATATGTATATATACACACACACACACATATATTACATGATATAAAACAGCATGTAGGTAAATCTTAAGAGAGGTAGTGGGTCCTAAGAGAAATGCAGAGGGAGAAATCACTTCTAGCTGAGAGAGTCTATGGAAAATTTTGTGGAAAAAGGAAGATTTGAACTAGGCATCAAAGGATGTACAAAGTTTCAACAGGAAGAGAGACAGGAATGAGAGCATTTCAGGTTATTTTTCTTTTATGAACTTTATCATTGATTCTCCAGTGAGGGAACTTCTCTTACCAGTTCACATGAGAACCTGCTCTGAAAGCTATAATCTTAGGAATTTGCCTGGGGGCACTAATAGGACAAATGAATTGCTGGGGAATAACATAGTCAGTATGTTTCAGAGAAGCAGAATTTGAATTTAGGTTTCTTCGACTCAGAGGCCAGATCTCTATCTACTTTGTCATGCTATTTCATTCCAGGTATAGGAAAAGGAATCAGGAAAGGGTAAGATTCATTTAAGGAACAGTAAATAGTCCAGTTAGGGCAGCTAGGTGGTACGATGGATAGAGGAAAGGACCTGGAGTCAGGAAGACTCATCTTTCTGAGTTCAAATCTGACCTCACATACTGAATGAACATGCTCAAGTCAGTTAACTATCTTTGTCTCAGTTTTCTTATCTGTAAAATGAGTTGAAGAAAGAAATGGCAAGCCATTCAAGTTCTTTGATCAAAAACCCATCAATGGAGTCATGAAGAGTTGCACATTCCTGAAATAACTCAACAACAAAATCCAGTGAGCGTAGGGTAAATAAAGGGAATATTCAAACCTAAGGCAGGAAAGGTAGGCAAGAGCTGGATTGTAGATGTGCATAAAAATGGGACAAAAAGCTTGTATATTATTCAGGATGCAAAGAAGAACCACTGAAGTTAATTGAGCAAGGGAATGATGTGCTTGGAACTTTTACAGAATGGATTTCTGGGAGACAGGCTATTTACAATGATACTCTTTGAGCCCATGACAATACTCTAGGTCAGGGGTAATTAGGGACAGAACGAGGATGTTGGCTATGGGGGTGCAAAGAAAAGGATGGACTTTATAAAGATTGTTGAGGCAAGACAGTAACCAATGGTAGATGTGAGGTGGTAAGAAGGACCTAAATAGGAGATTATGGATTTTCTAAACATAACCATTTTTATACTTTTTCTGGAAAACTGACTTCAGTTCATCATAAAGAAAGACTTCCCATTAATTAATTGGTTTCCTCATAAGGTAGTGATTTCCTCATTGCAGGAGATATTCAAGAGGAGTATGAAAGATCGATTTTTTGGAGATGCTGAAGAAGGCATTTGAGCTTCAATTATGGGTTAGATTGAATAACTTGCAAATTCCTTTCCAGGGAGATGATATATCAAATGAGAAAATAGTATTGCAAACTTTATAGCACTGTATAAATGTTAGTGGTTGTTTTTATTAATATTTTAGTACTAACACTCTCTGAGGTTTTGGGTCTGAATGGTTTGAGAGAACTGTGGGGGCATAAACAGAAATAAGTTAGAAGGTGGGGCAGATTTGGAGCAAACATGATATGGATATGTAAAGTTTGAACTGCTGATGGAACATTCACTCAGTTATTTAGGTTGCAATTGGAAATCATTTTCTGGGGCTCAAGAAAAATTGGAAAAGGAGGTATAGGATGAGAAATCCTCTCCATCGAAGTGCTAGTTGAAGTCTTGGAATTTAGTGAGATTACTAAGGGAGAGAGTGAGGGAAAAGAAGAGTATCAAGGAAAGAGCCTTGAGGATGTCTTTTCAGGTGGTGGAAGAAAAACCATTGGGGAAGAGAGATGGAAGAGCTATTGAGGAGAGGACAGAGAGCATGAAGTATCACAGAAACCAAACGAGTGGAATGGGTCCAGGAGGAAGGGGAGTGGTGGTGGTGGCCAACAATGTCAAAGCTCCAGCAAGATTAAGGAGAATGAGGACCCAAGAAAGGCCCTGGGGTTTATTACTAGGGAGTTTTTGCACTTCAAGCCATATTTAAGATAAGGGATGTAAAAGGCACCTTGGTCTGAGAGAGAAAAGAATAGGACCATTCTGCGGGAGGGGACTACTTGTGGGGAGGCTGCCCATCTCCTTGTCCCCAAAGAAAGTAAGAAGGTCATTATTTAAACTGGCTTTTCATATGTAATCAGGGTTAATTTGTTCTTTCACACTTGTTACCTGAATACTGAGGGGAGAGGCAGTGGTACATTGATAAATATTTTTAGGGAGGCTAAAAGAGGGCTTGAAAGCATCTCTCCCTTCCCCAATTCCAACCTTCACAGTATCATGATGAAACCAGAAGTGATCTAAATGTAGATCATAGTTTTAGAGCTACAAGGAATCTGACAAGCAAACTGCTTTTATTTTATAGATAAAGAAACTGAGGTCCAGAGTGTTGAAAGGATTTCCTCAAAGTCGTACAGGTAGTAAGTGGCAAAGCCAGGATCTGAACTAAGGTCCTTTGCCTCCAAGCACACTATTCTTTCTGTGGTACCATTCTGACTTCCATTTATGCTGAGGAAACTCAGGCTCAAATTGCTAACTCACCCAAGGTTATTTAGAGACAGCTAGTTGGTGCCTAGTACACAGAACACTGAGCTTGGAGTCAGAAAGACCTGCGTTCAAGTGTGACCTCAGATTCTAACTGTGTGACTCTGGGCAACTCACAACCTCTCTTTATCTCAGTTTTTTCAATTGTAAAACAAGGATTATAACAGCATCTACCTCATAGGTTTGCTGTGAAGATCAAGTAAGATAACATTGTAAAGTGTGTAACATAGTGCCTGGCACATTGCAGGTGTTGTATACATGCTTATTTCCTTCCTTTCCCATTTAACTTTCATTGAACTTGAGACTGAACTGGAGCCAAATGGAAATTATACCTCATAGACTCACAGATATGGAAAGGGGCCATAGGGACAACTTCATCTACTTGTTGAATGTTGCAGAAGAGGAAACAGAGATTGACATTAATGGCAGAGCAAGGTTTAGAACCTAATCTGAGGCAAGGTTTCTTTAGTCTGGTCTCCCTTCAGGGAAGAAGGATGGGTTGGCCACTGACCCTTTCAGAGCCATCTTATGGCTTAGGATAAGTACCTGGGTAGGGAGAGCACTGTACTCCTCCCAGGCACACATTGGTCTAAAGTCATCCCTTCTATCTTCTGGTAAATTTAATTATTTTGAGATTAGGACTGCAAAGATCCAAGAGGAAAAAAATGCTTGGGATGGGGGAGGCAGATGCATTCTCAGGAAACCATGACTATATTCTCTGTTAGGTCCAACAGAAGCAATATGAATTTAACTTGTCCAAATTAACACAGGCATAAGCAGTAAAGCCATGATTTAAACCTGGATCCTGTAAATCCAAGTCCAGCACTGATGCCATGATGTCCTGCTGTCTCCCCATTTGCCATTTGATTAAGGATAAACTTTAAAAGTAAGGTATGAAATGATGTCCCTGAAAGTTTGTATTTCTCGCATCTGAATTCAACAAGCATTTATAGAACACCTACGAT
>JAQQSK010012095.1:0-12009 GCA_028658325.1 Potorous gilbertii
AGCTCATGTTACAGGTTGGAAAACTAAGGCAAACAAGGTTAAGTGACCCATCCAGAGTCATACAACTAGAACATCTCTGAGGCTATATTTTAACTCAGGTCTTCCTTATTCCAAGCTCAGTGTTCTGTCCACTGGGTCATGTAGCTGCTCCTAAGCCTGAGTGCTATTTCAGAAAAGGTTCTGTCATGCTTCACTTCATTCCCTTCTCTGCAACTTTCTTCACAACTCCCCCATTAATCTCTTCATAGAATTGTACCTGCAGTTTCCTCACAGCTCTTCCTTCCTCCCCAAAATAAAATCTGGAGCCAAGAGTTGTGATGAAAGCTACTTTTCTCTTATTCAATGATGAGCTGTGTCCACCCACTCCCCTGTGACTGCATTTCCCACCTTCAGTACACAGTGTCTCTCCCTGGTTACCACTACCTATGAATGTTCTTTCCCTCATTAAAATGCAGCATGCTTCGTGGTAAAAACTTCTTTCCTTTTGTATTTGCATTCCTATTGCTCAGCCTATCATTGGTGATTAGTAAATATTTTTTATTCATTCATTTAAGAGTAGTATTATAAGCTTAGGTTACTGAGTTTTTGAGGAGTTTGGATACAGATGAATACAGAGAATGGAATAGAGAAAAAAGATATAACCTAATTAGGGGCAAGAGAATCAAGTGAAGGATTATTTTATATTTTGAATACTTTTCTATATTTCAGTACTCCTGGTCAGATGGATCTTTGACATCCTGTCCCTCAGTGCTCAGAACCTTGGGGCTGCTTACTTCTGTGGTTCAGGTATTTACAAGTGTTTGTATATCTGTCTACCTTCCTTTTCCAGGAAATTGGGGTTCACAGCCAACAAGTGAGATGCTTCTACGCAGGTGGGATCAGGGTTCTCATAGCTACAGTCTCTGCCCAGTGAGGCCTGAGCCTAAGAAACATCATAGGGGTCCTTAGTGGGAAGAAGTGGTTCTTCTTATGGTTCAGATCCACATGTAGACTCTTACATGAGTGTTCTCTGTCCTCTCCAGGAGCATGAAATAATTGCTGACCCTGTGTCCTCTGGAGCTGTTGCCTCCCCTCAGCCTTCCTCTCATGTTTGGAGACCCCTACCTGTGCCCAGATCTCCAGGAGATTAGTCCTACTGACCCCTTTCCTGGAATAGATCCTTCCCTGGTTTTTTAAGCAAAGAAAATGGAACATTTGCAAATAGAAAAATTTTAAATAATAAACATATCCTTGTATAAGTTTTAAAAAAGGAAGTAATAGGGAAGCACTGGAACTTATTGGGTAAATGCAGGGGTCAGATCTGTGTTTTGGGAAAATTTCCTCAGCAAATCTCTAAAGGATTTGCGTGGGGAGAAATGAAGTAGGGAGAAAACTGGAAAGCTGATGAAACAATCATGAGACAATGAAAGTCTGAATTAGAAAGGGAAATATATAAGATATATTACACACAAACACACACACACACACACAGACAAACAACTATTATGTGACTAAATATGTGGAGAGAGTGAAGAGCACACTGAAGTTCCAGACATGCATGATTGGAAGGATGTTGGTGCCCACATTAAGAATACTGGATTTGTGGAAAATGATTACAAGAGAGAACAGATCAGGATCATGTTCAATGATGAAACTAAGAGACCTGTAAAAGAAAACCAGAAAAATAGAAGAGAATAAGAATCTTCTAGGAAAAGCACCGAGCAGGACATATCAGGGCCTTTGCCTGATATTTGATACTTGTCTCAATAGGTTGAGAAGTTCATATTAGGGGATAGTACAGTATTCCCAGGGATCGTTAATAAAGACCTCTCCTATAGCAGAGAAGATTAGGAATAGAGAAGAAAGAAGAAACATGAGAGATGCCCTAGAGATATATTTAGCAGGACCTAACAGTTGATCATGGGAGTGGAAGGATCAAAAACAACACCAGGATGTCCACAGGAGAGTCTGAGTGAATGGAGGTGGCTTTCACCAAGACAGTGAAATCACAAGTTATGTTGATATATCAGAAAATAATTGCGAAGCGTGTACTGTGAGGGAGGTACTCTGCTAAGTTAGGGGAATATAAAGAAAGGCAAAAAACAATCCCTGCACCTGAGCTCAGGATGTAAGGGAAGAGATAATGTATAAACAGCTATGTAGTAATGAGCTCTACAAGAGATAACGTATAAACAGCTATGTAGAAATGATCTCTAGAACGAACTCAGAGGGCAGCAGGACTCTGAAAGTCTTCTTGTGGAAGGTAGGACTTTAGCTCAGACTTGAAGTCAGGGGAGGTAGAAGAAGGAGAGGAAGAAGAATGAGTCCCAGGAAGACGGACAGCCAGTGAAATTGCCAGGGGTTGGGTGGTGTCACAGATCAAAGAATACATGAGGGGCAGTAGGGCATATATGAAGGCTGCAAAGTTAGGAAAAAGCCAGTTTATGAAAGGCTGTAAGAGCCCTTACATTTATATTAGATTCTAAAAGCAATAGGGAGGCATTGGAGTTGATTGAATTGAGAGATGATGCAGACTTGCTTTAGAAAGATCAATTTGATAGCTGAGTTAAAGATGGGGAGAGATGAGGCAGAGAGACTAGGAAGTAAGGAACAGAAGCTTTCAGAAGAAATAAGAAAAGCTCATTTAGGGACAAGTTGAGTTTGAAACAGTAAGAAATCCAGATCTTGGTAGTCCACTCCTAAAAGGCTGCTCACCTCTTCTGTGTCCAGGACCCCCTTGGCAACCTTGTGAAGCCTATGAACCCTGTTACCAGGGAAATATCTGCTCTTTGAGCTATGGAAGTGGTTACTATTGCTGAAAGAAATCTGCCACAACACCAATACTGTAAACATTAAAAAACTATGTTTAATATGCTCAATCACAGGTTCAGAATAAAAAAAACAAGAAAGGTTGGAGTTTCTGATAAGTCTTCACAGGAAAAATTATGCCAGATAGAGAAATAAATTCTTTACCATATTGCAATCTATATACTCTTACATATTTCAATCTAATATATTTTTCTAGGCTATAAAAATGTTTTTAAGACAGATTCTTAATCCTATGCTTCTTTAATAAATTCTGAACAAATTTAATACAACAAGGACATCACTGCATCCATCTCCTAAGGAAGCATACCTGGTTGAACAGACTCAACAGGTAAACTAAGTCAGGTTACAGATTAAACATTGGTTTTTCAAAATCCTACCCTTATAAAATCTATAAAGCTACATTTAAAATAAATTAGAGTGATTTAATTGATGGAAAGGGATTTGTGTGTCACAATGACTGAGTATTAGAGAACTGCATCCACAAATAATGTATTTTGGAGGTTTTAAAGATGGTGTATACACCTCCTATCCTTTGATTTCTTATCTTGGATATGTTACAATTCTTCCCTTGATACTATCATTCCATGATACTTTTTGGAAAGCTGGGTGAGGTTAATAGGAAACCTAGTTCACTAATTAGGGAGCTATTTAGTAGACACAGCATAGTAAAAGAAAATGAAAGGTTCCCATCACAGTTTTCCCTGTTTTGGTTATAGAGTGTTCTGTAATAATCTGAAAGATCAAAGTGTCACACACTTAATTAGGCAAATACAAGCACCAGGAAACATTAATGGTCCCTAACATTAAATAAGTTGAGAACTCCTTAATCCAGATTGCTTCTCATAACCCATTCCAAAACTCCATTTAATCAGTTTATTTAATTTTGGGTCTTAGCTATCCCATATAGCCATTTCATCCTGGAAAATATTTTTCCTTGCAAATTCTGGTATAGGCAGGGCAGCTCTGGACAGGACTCCTAGTAGCAGATTGGCTTCACTGATTCCAAGTCACTTGCAGGGGTTCCCTAGATAATGTTCCTAAACCCTGCTGGTGATAAGACTTAATACAATTTAGTAAGATCTAACAGATCCTCTTGAATTTGGTCTTTCAGTAACTAGTTCATGGGGTGAAAACCAGTTCAAGTCTCATAGAACGAACTTTATGAACAACAGAGTTGTAAGACAAATATCAAATAGGAACCCATAATTCACCTGAGAGTTCAAAGAACTACAGCTTTTCTTTGTTTACCTGAACCCTGTACCTGATGTGTACAATGTCAGCTCCATACTGGAGCTGTTTAAAGGTTGTATGAGGTCTTAACATGTAAAATGAAACCTTTCTGTATCTTAATACTATCAGAGAAAGACTTTGAAATAGGGGGAAAATCATTTATTATTTATGAAGTTTTTATATGCAAAATCCACATGTAATTTTTGAGAAATGATTACTAAAACATAATTAGAAGATGTGTATCTGAGAGGGAAAAGAAGAAAAAATGTTTTTGCAATAACAACAAAATCCATATTTGACTGAAACTGAAGGACAATTGGTTCTTTCCTCTACTTTGTCATTCTTGTTCTTAATTACCTCCAGGATCAAAAGAAAAAAATGAAAATGTATCATCCAGGAATATCATGTTTATTATACTTTTGTCATTGTTGTTAATAGAAACATGTAGATGTCAGTTACACACATGCACATTCTATTTCTGAGAAAATGGTCTTGTTGCTTTCCTAAAAGTAAAGTTTGTATAAAACAAAACATTTATGTTTTGGTCACATCATGCCTGTCTCCTAGCCCCAATTTGAGGATATGCACAGGTCATCAATTCATCTAGAAAAGTGATGGTATTGTGAAGACCTCATATTACCCATGGATGCATAATCATTAACAAGGATGTGGAAGGCAAGTCTAACAACTTCTTCATCTAGTTATTGAAGGTAAAATTTTGAATATATATTTGTATATATCAAAATTTTTTATACTTGCATCCCATTATAGTAAGCCAGAGGTATTTGTATATTGCACCAAGAAGATTTATTATGTTAAAAAATCTTTTATAGTTACCTGTAATGGTTATGGATATGAAAGGAAGAAATAGGGAAATGGTTGAAACAGTTCCAACACTCTTTTCAAGGGCACAGACTAACCTGATATAAGAGTAATAGGTCAAATTTTTCCTAACTCTGTCAGATTCTGGGTAAGAGTCATAGTTAGGCTTTTTGTAAAAAAAATAAACCATTATTCTGCAAAGTTCCACATTATGCAGTCTATCATAGACAGGGTTATCATGAAGCACGAGGGAAAATTTCCTTTTCAGAGAGGAATTAGAATAATGGAGAAACTAACTCAAGAGGATCCCGTCGTCTTTGTAAAACCATTTCACCTTTCCCAGATGTAGACATCCACATGCAACAGTTCTCAGACTGCACTACTTTTGATCACTATGTGGTATTTCTTTTGAATGTTGATTTATCTCTCTGATGACAATTTAGACAGTTATACCTAGAGACAAAACTCAGTATATCAAGATACAGTCCCAAGAAATTTTACCTCAAATAGTATGTTTTGCTATGCACAGTTTATGGCTAAGTGTAGTTATTAGCATTATTTTTCCTCATGTTGCTTTTATAGCAGTTAAAAATAAGCACATACAAAGTCTTACCTTACCCTGCCTTTCCAGTTTAAATCCATCCTGGAGCAGATATCAAGAAATAGATAAGAAAACAATCAATCTCGTTCTGTAATTATACACACACAGTGACTACATGATCGTTTACTCAAAACTCAGAAAAATGCTAGTAAAGTTTCAAGACTGACAGATATCTATATATGAAGGTGCAGCATATCAAACACTAAGGCAAAAATAAAACTAAACCTCATTGGGAATTGTCCCTTTAAATCTGCAAGTTTATAGGTGCTCCAAGTAAAGGTTCTAGAATCCAGGCCCCATTTGCCCCTCCTTACAACTTTCTCACCTGGGAGAGGCATGGATGGATGCAAGCGGCCAATCTGTTGAACTTAGATCGTTGTAGATTCTCCATCACTCTTCTTTGGAATAATGATAGCCTCTCCATAATGGGGCCTTATTAATAAGCACCTTGGAGCTTTCAGATGGCCCCTCCTCCTATCATTTGTATTTTTCTATGTGTGTCTCTGTGTTACAAAATATCAGTATACTTTTCGGCTGTGAGTCAGATACTGCTATCTTGAAAGATCCAGAATGCAATGAATTGGTAGAAATACCTCTAAAAGCTGTAAGTAGAGAAGACATGGAGAATGATTTATAAAATTTCTCATTTTTTGAGGTCATACCTTGAAACAGGAGTAATTAGATTATTTTAAAAACAAAAAATTTTAAGACTTTTTTTTTGACTTCAACTCTGGTCAAGTTGGGCTTCAGGAAAAAGTTAGTACAGGTAAACTATCTTAGCACATTCTAGAGCTTTTGAGATTGATAATTAAGGAGTTGGGAAATTAATCATTTTAATATTGCAGGTGAAAACTCCTTTAACTTTGGGATAATTCCAGGAATTCACCCCTTACTAAAACACCTCCTCATAATCCTGATCCCCCAACATTTCTCACTCCCTCCCCCAGAGTCAAGAGTATACCTTATAGGGGGAATGCAAACAGGCTTATGTTTTCCCTGTTAACTGCTCCCATCCTAGATCACATTAAGAGAAGGTAATGCTAGAGATTTGTAGGGAAAATTTGAATCACTCACTTCATGAGAAGAAGCGGGGAGCATCCACACTAGAGGCTTCAATGGCAGTGGCCCCAATAGCCATCTGCCCCTGGGCACCCTGCAGTCCATCACTCTAGGCAAAGCCTGGAAATATCAACCAGGTGCAGTAGATTCTGCCCACTCTGCCCCAGAGCCACTAGTAGTCCCAATTACCGTATCTGTACTTGCTGGAAGGGGGAAAGTCAACAGATTAACTCTCATAACCACATTCTCTAAGACCTGCCAACAAGAAGGTTTCTGCTGCTGTTGCATAAATATATAAGCTGTGTAATTTATGCCAAGTTATTTTACCTCAATTTGCCAGATTTCCTGATTTGTAAAGGGACAAAATATTGATTGTTGTGAGCTCAACATATACAATGATTTTAAAGTGCTTAACACAGTGACTGGTAAACGCCAGGCACAACATCATCAGTATTTCTCTAATTTAATGATTTTTCCCCCAACTGATAACTTTAAGGTAGTTTTAGAATGTCAAAGATAATTAGAACAATAATTTCCCTGTGTGATAATTTGGAAATGCAATTGATGTCTTCTGACGTTTGTTGTTTATGTTATTATTCTATTTCTAAAATTGTCTTGTATTGTAAAATTTAAGAGACCATTGTATGGCAGAAATGGCAAAGCAATCATTAGTGTCGATTTTGTTGCATATGAATTGGACTTTCAAAAGGATGTCGTAACCAATTAGAGAGTTTGAAAACTGTTCAATATTTAATGAGGCATATTTAGTTATAAACAGGTCATGATAAAAATAATGAAGATGATATTTACCATAATAGCAAATTTCCATTTGAAAATCTTGGGTATTATGAAGGTATCCAGAATGTAATTACATTCTTAATTTGCAGTGGTATATTTAAAAATAAAGTGAGGAATAGTTACTGAGTAAAATTTTAAAGGTCTGGTAAACTTTGTTATTATGATAAGGTTAATTTAATTGGGTATATTCTCCTTGACTTATGGAACTGAATTTTTTCTGATTACAAATATTCTTTTGACTAGAGGAAGATAACTAATGATTTTGTGATAACTAGAAATGTTGTGGTAAGTAGGAATTTAATTTGTAATAGTACTATGTGGATTAATTTGTGTTAAGCATATTTAAACCAACTTAGTTTTGATAAATTATCATTTTAAAGATTTATTTTTGTTTAAGGTGGAAAGGAGAGAGAGATCTATCGTTTCAGTAGTTTGCAACTAATTTACTCCATTAAGATTTAATGATTATTCCTTTTAATGTCAGGATAATTTTTAAACTGTTTTTAAGAAAGGGAAGTAGTTTTAGGAAGAAATGTTTCCCAGAATTCTTTTGTGTGACTTTTCAAAGGCCTACTAAACTTTCATTTGCAAGGTACTTTATGGCTAAATTAGTGTAATGAGCTGTAAGTAGAAGGGATCTTTCTATTTGATCTGAATTTATAATCATTCCATAGCCTAAGCAAGTTAAATCAGTGTTTGTGTGTCATAAGTATAAGATTAATTGCCTGAAGAATCTCATTCTTTCAGTGTGATGAGTATAATTAGAAGACAAGCATGTTGTTGAAACAAGAATATAAATATATCAACTTGTGTTGTTAAAGTCAGAAACTACTTCAGTACAAACATTTATGTTAATCAAGAGTAGCATAGTAACTTATGAGCTACTCTACGTTATCCTAATGGGAAATCTGATTTTACTTATTTCTGTTATTTAATCTGGAATTAAAACATGTGCAGAAATGTATGCAAGCTATCTAAGACTTGCCTTAAAGATTGTCCAATTGTTTGAAGGGATTCTGAATGCAATAGTATTTTTCTGTGATGAAATATCTGATTATTGGAACTTACTTTTCAAAATTTTACGGGATTGAAATTTACTATTATTTTGATCTTTGATTACAGAGATAGTTAATTGATTGATCATGAAGTCTATAATAGAAAATGGTAAGTTGTGAAGGCTGAAGACTGCAGAATGGGATGCGTGAATCCAGAAAAAAATTTGGGGACAATCTACCACACTGCCTAGATGTGGTACTTCTGACTTTATTTCCCACTTGTGCTAATTCTTTTCTGAAAAGGAAAATTCCCCACCTGGTTAATCCTGAGCCCTTCTTTTTATACCTTGTGACTATATGGTTGATTGTCAGATATGACTCATGCCTGGAATCAAAATGAGAGGTAAGGAAGTGTTTCCCCTCTGTTATGATAAATGACATTGTTATAACTGTGTCCCAGTTTTTATTTTTGTAGCAAATTTCTATAATTCAGCTTTGTGAGTACTGCAGCACTGGGTTGGAAGAGGAGTACAGTTTAGTACGAAAGTTACATCAGCTCAGTCTCAACTGTAACAAAGCTGGGACTGAATCACTGACAGCAGTGGAAATTCCCTGACTTTTCAGCATAGGAGGGGAGCCTGTCCAAATTGAGAGACAGAGAAGTACAATACTTTGTAAGACCTGTGACACTGGCAGCAACTACTCCTGGGGCAATCAGTCCACAGATTGAATGTGTGAAAGTCACCAATTTAAACTTCTGGGAGTCAAGATGGAGTTAACAGTAAGTCACACTCACCCTCCCAAGGTGACCTTTAAAAACCTTGAGAAAATTGCCACAGGAAAATTCCTGGAATAGTGGATCCAGCAGAAAAACAGGGCTCAGTAGTTTTTAAGCTCAAGAGGCTAAGGGAATTAATTGGAAAGTTTCCCTCTTTCTGTGGTTGAAGGGGACAGGGCTGGTGGCATCCAAGAAAGTGAGAAGTAAGTTCCACCTTAGTAGACAAGTGAGACATCTTGAGCCTCTGGGTGATGGAACAAGCAAGCACCAACACCAGGACCCCAGGCTTGCCTTTGCACAGCAAGCATGTTGGGAGACACTAGTGGTTGAACCTATCTGTACTCTAGCCTTAGGGGAGGAAAAGACCTTCAGTGTCCAGACCACCCTACCCCCACATCTCACTCCATGAGCTCCAGTGTAAACCCAGAGAAATGCAACCCTAGGAAAGACCTCACCTGGCCTTGGCACACACCAACCAACTCCAGGGTCGGAAGCATTACATAACTTCTAGCTGCCAGAACCAGAGGCCCCAGCACACAAGGCCAACAATCAAGCCCCTCACCCCTAACACAAGAAATGTAGAAAAGAGCCCCCATGTCGCAAAAGCAGAGACCCTCTTTAAAAGCAGGAAAAATGCAATCTCGAGGAGCAAAAACCTATTTACAACAGCATTAACCAAAGTTTCTTACTATGGGGGCAGGGAAGATCATAATATGGATTCAGAAGAGGACAGCATTGACACTATACTCACATCTGAAACCTCAACAGGCAATATGAACTGGTCTGAAGTTAAAAAAGCATTCTTGGAAGAGCTCAAGGATTGCATTTTATTTTATTTTTCTTGCATTCTTTTTTTCTATTGATATATAATTTATTTCTTTTTCAATTCTCAAAATTCACTTCCACAAGAATTTGAATTCAAAATTTTCTCCCCATCTCTCCCCATCCCAAACTAGGACAACATGCACCCCAACCACCAATTCCTCAAGTCTGTTTTCTCTTACCCCTCCCCACATATACCTTCTTCCATCCCTCTCCCCTCAATTTTCCCATAGAGCAAAATAGATTTCTATACCTGATTGCCTATATATTTTACTTTCTAGCTGCATCCTAAAACAATTTTTAATATGTGTTATTAATGCTGTGAATTCCATATTCTCTTCCTCCCTCCCTCCCTCTGCTCCTTCATTGAGAAAACAAGCAAATCAATACAGGTCATACATGTATAACAATGCAAAACACTTCCATAATAGTTGTAGTGTGAAAGACTAACCACATTTTCCTCTGTCCTATCCTGCCCTCCATTTATTCTCTTCTCTCCCTTGACCTGTCCTCCCACAGTAATGTTTGCTTCTGATTATCCCTTTCCCCAATTTGGTGTTCCTTCTATTATCTTCCTTCTCTTTTCCCCTTACCCCTTGCCTTCCTTAAGGGTAAAATAGATTTCTATATCCAGTTGACTGTGTGTTATTCTCTCCTTAAACCAAATTGCATAAGAGTAAGGTTCACTTATTTCCTTTCATCTCCTCCACCTTCCACTCCATCATAAAAGCTCTTTCTTGCTTCTTTCATGTGAGATGATTTCCTATATTCTACTTCTCCCTTTCTATTACTCATAATATATTTCATTCAACAGTAAGTTTTATTTTTTAGATATATTGCCATCATATTCGGCTCACCCTGTGCCCTCTATGTATGTATGTATATATATACATATATATGTATATATGTACACATAGACCCATGTACAAATAAATACCTATGCATATATAACATACATACATACATACCCATACATACCTGCATATATATGAATACATATATATATATATATATATATATATATATATACGTATGTTCACATGTATATGTGTTTATACACACATAGACATACACACATATTCTGTCTAAATACCCTAACACTGAAAACAGTCTCATGAGTTAAAAATAACAACTTTGCATGTAGGATTTTCAAAAGGTCAACTTTAATGAGTTTCTTAAGTCTTCTCTTTCCTGTTTACATTTCCATGTTTCTCTTGATTCTTGTATTTGAAAGTCAAATTATCTATTCAGCTCTGGTCTTTTCAACAAGAATGCTTGGAAATGCTCTATTTCATTGAAATTCCATCTTTTGCCCTGAAGTATTATACTCAGTTTTGCTGGGTAGGTGATTCTTGGTTTTAATCCCATCTCCTTTGGCCTCTGGAATATCATATTCCAAGTCCTTTGTGAAGAAACTGTTAAATCCTGTGTTATCCTGATTGTATTTCCACAATACTTGAATTATTTCTTTCTGTTTGCTTGCAATATTTTCTCCTTGAGTGGGAGCTCTCAGTTTTGACTACAATATTCCTAGGAATTTTCTTTTTGGGATCTTTTTCAGGAAGTGATTGTTGAATTCTTTCCATTTCAACTTTACCTTCTGGTACTAGAATGTCAGGGCAATTTTCCTTGACAATTTCTTGGAAGATGATATCTAGACTCTTTTTTTTATTATGGTTTTCAGGTAGACCAATAACTTTTAAAATATCTCTCCTAGATCTATTTTCCATTTCAATTGTTTTTCCAATAACACATTTCACATTGTCTTCTATTTTTTTCATTCTTTTCGTTTTGTTATATAATTTCTTGATTTCTCATATAAGCTTTTCTCTGCTACATTCTAACTTTTAATGAAATATTTTCTTCATTGAGTTTTTGAATTTCCTTCCCTATTTGGCCAACCCTGCTTTTTTAATCATTCTCCTCCTCATTGGCTTTTTGAATCTCTTTTGCCATTTAGGTTAGCCTATTTTTAAAGCTATTATTTTTTTCAGCATTTTTTGGGGCTTCCTTTAGCAAGATGTTGACTCACTTTTCATAGTTTTCTTCCATAACTCTCATTTCTCTTCCCATATTTTTCCTCCATCTCTCTTACT